>JAMKCH010048493.1:0-96382 GCA_023653785.1 Ophioderma brevispina
CCCAGGCCCTGATAACATACAGCAGAGTTCCTGATTGCAACTGCGGCCCACGATGTCTAGATTGGCTCGCGGAGTTTACACATGTTGCTTTACCAACCAGTCCTTACCCAAGTCTGGAGAGAGCTTACTTTTTTATTCATCGCACTCCCCAAACCAAACAAGCCTGTCGAACAAGCCTAAGGAAAAACTACGCCCAATATCACTACGTGTTTTGTGTCTCCTTCAAACTCCTTGAGAGAAAATGATCCTGGCTGGAAGCCCGCGTTAACCCCATCTGGAGTGGCGAACACGCAGGATTTTGCCGTGCGTGTAGCACCTGTGCACCAGAGTGTAAACTCACAAATGACATTGGGAATAGCTTTGAAACCGCCCCGTTAAGGAGGGCGTCATCTTGGTGGACCTTAATGCAAGCATATGACACCGTTTGTGGCACCAAGGCCTGACACTCGAGCTTCTCAGGACCATCCGGATCGTCACCTTGTACAATCATATGTAACATGCTTGCAAACGGTAGAGGTGACCCAGACCCTCTGCGTTTGATCACGATGATCCCATAGGGATGCCTCGATGCATTGTCATGGCTTGGGTAGCAAAGTGATTCCGTGGAACTCGCTGATCCCTAAATATTGTTGGGAGGAAGAATATAGCACCTGGATAGCATCTAGAGGGTGTCTGGAATCTGGGCTGCTTGCTGGTTCTTGGGCTCAGGAATTACATGACATTTGAAGTCATCCATCTTGAGGGAATTGATTGATTATTCTCATAGAAGTAGAGAGAAAGCATTGGGCTATCGCACAGCTCCAGGTGCCATATGGTCCAGAATTCGGTATAGGTGCCGGCATTGCCAGGAGCTTTCCCATCCTTGAGAAACTGTGCTTTCGGTGATTCAATTTATGGTGTATGTTGATTGGACTCGACGGTGGAGAGGCTGGGAGAAGTTGTTGAAATCTCTTCGTATCAGCATATGAGCAAGGCGCTTTTGGCCTGTGGGGAATGGTGTGCCATTTCCATTGGTGACGAAGCCCAATTGCAGAGACAGGACATGCTAACTGGACAGCTACGGCCGGTGAGCTTGTTGACTGTGTTCCAGGCCTTGCAGCTGAGTGGGTAAAGTTGATATTGGGATATCTCAATGTCGATTCCTTGTCCAAACAGGGGGTGTAGGGGTTTTGCCTCTTGGACTGGATGTGTAAACTGGCTGAGGTGACGCAAAGAGCAGAAGTCAGAATATGTGTCGTTGATGTAGAAGACTGTGAAGAAGCCCGGTTTGGCAGGCTTGGCTGACAATTCACTAATGAGTTGTGTGAACTTGGGCCCTTGTTTCTGGGAAGTTCCATCTCTTTTGTAAAGGCCGAGTGTGACCTTGATGATGTCACTGATTGATAACCAAGATAGGACGGGTGGCATGATCTGGTGATCTAGGGTACCGATCTTTCTGGACGCAGCAAATTGGCGGCCATGTTTTGAATTTATTTATGCAAATTAGTGATGCTTCACCATAGGTTACGTCTTCATTAACGTATGTAAAGCATATATACTTATTTAATGTAAAAATATTCATTAATAGGTGCAAGCAACAGCATTTCGGATTAGCATACAACAAAATGAATGTAAAAACATAGGAATGTCAGGCCATTTTTGATTATGCAAATTAGGCCGTACTTCCACCACTTGAATTTTTTTGGACTTTTAGTTTTGTCATTATGGGACTTTATGAAATGCATTGGGTTGAAAAAAATTGCTGTATTGCCAATTTTTTCAGGTCATAGCATATATTTCCCAGCCTACATCTACGACCATTGGTTGCAGTTTATAGGGCAAAAAAATGAATAAAATGGTACAAAAAAGCGTCACTTGAATTTGTACCGGGGTCAACATTAAAGTTAATTCTGAATATATTTTAAATACTTGCAAATACGCCTGGGTAAGAGGACTCCATCTGTCAGCTTCAAGTCTTTAAAATGTTTTAGTGGCGGTTCAAGAACAAGAACAGAAAGAAGTTGTTGATATGACCTAACCATGCTATGTAGCAATTTAGAAACAACAAATGTTCATTTGGAATTTGAAAAAAAAAAAATTATGATTGTGGTTTAATCAATGGCGGGCTTTAACATATAAAATATACCATATCCTTTTTTACCACAGATTTTTAAATATGATGCATGGTGCAAACAAACACTGTATAAAAATTGAAATGTATTTTTTCGGTTCCCCGTAATGTTTATAATAGTTATTTGCGAGAGGAAAATAAACTAAAATGTTGTGTGGATTTTCGGGAAAAGGCCCCGAGAATTCTCAGATTAAAGAGCAAATGGCCTGTATTTATGGGATTTATGGCATATTGTCAAAAAAGATTTTGTTGCTAGGAAAGTTTAAGCTATAAAAGGTAAAAACCCCCCATGAACTAACAGGCAAATGACAAAATATGAAATTCACGGGGCTTTGCCAGTAAACTTCCGGTTTTTACGGTAGCTTTCTTTCAACATTACGGGATCCGTTAAAATTCGGTTTCTTTTTTACAGTACATCTGTTATGAGTGTCCCGTGGACGTCAAGGTCAGATACCCTACAAACACAAATAAATAAGGCCTTGTGCACAAATGATCTGAATTTTATATAATAAAACAGATTTAATGGTTTTTACAGTTGTTTTGATCTCAAAGCTAAACAAGTGACTCAATTTTCTAAGTTTACTTTTGGGGGATACCCCAAAATGTAAACTTAGAAAATTTACCCTAGTGTGGCATCGATCGAAACAGTGTGCGCATGTGTTGCCACAAAACAACACTAAGGAATCCCCTGCTCTCTTTTTATCAACAACAAAGTATTTTCCCATGAGAATTTTTTCTCAATAAAAATTGAAAATCCAAATTTAATATCTTTAATCAGAAAAATGGAGGCCATATCAACATTACGCAGCCACCTCCTTCGACGGAGGTACTTTGACAATCATATTGATTAGTAAGGTAACAATACAAAACACAAAAGTACACATCATATATTATGTTTAAAAAGAACACAACCAGAAGACAGATGAGTTAGTCTTTTTGGGACCAAACCTCTTCCTCCTGGCCGAATTATTCGTTAAATAATTTTGGCTTAGCTAGAATTCCTATTCACATACTCTGATTGTCATAGTTCTTTAAGCCACTATAGCGCCATCTGTAGGCAATGCATCATGATTTTAGGTTTCTAACAATCTTAGCATCGATATGTCAATACACACCTTGAAGCTTTGTGTTTCTAACCAAAAACTCTTACTACCTCGCGCTGTTCTATTTGGGGCGAGTGTAGACTGTTCCACAGTCTGGGCCCTGTCTTCGTATTTAGGGGAACAGGTAACATAAATCAAAATTTTATTTTATTATTGGACGTATATTGTTACAACAGTGACATTCACCAATATGGCAGGCATATCAATGTACAAGTATTATAAAATTAATCAAAGAAATTAAATCCTAAAAATCAGAGATCACTGGGCAAGATCTATGCCCTGCATGGACCAATGGTCTATCCCTGAGTGGTCCGATTTTAGAAAAACCGCGACCTCATACGAACCAACTTGCCCATGGATTGGCAAAATTCCAAAAAACACCACTGCATGGCTGACTCAGAGAGACTGTAGTCTTCATTACCACAGTCGTTTTATACCACAGATCCTTGAGAGGGTCTAGGGGGAGGGTCCGCCGTAGGCTTGTCGCTTGTGGGGTGTATTGTTGTTGTATGTTGCGACAGGGGGTGAGATGCCACGAAAAGAATTCGTTGAATAAAATTGGTCGATCGTTTGCTTTATTCATATACCATAATTAGTAAAAATATATATTTGTTCCAATTTTTCCATAAGCTTATCATTCGTAACCCTGACGACATATTTGAAGAAACTTGATATAATTAAGCTTTTAGTTTCAATCGCCTTCACACGACAAAAACACCTTTACTATCGAAATACACCTTTTTAGCCCCCCTTCGCTAATCGTTACTTGTTTGCAATAATTAATTCAGAAACTAAATTGCAGTTCAAGTTCCTTATTCTTTTAATGACGACCCAAACGAAAATGTAACCAAATTCATAATATCACAAAATAAGATAAATTTTTTTTTTTTCAGTAGGCACCACAACGCATAGCAGGACAAGTTTGTCAACTCACTCATATACCTCCATATACAGTACTTAAAACAAACCAACTAAATGCCCAAACATTCTAACAACAAATACAAAAGCCCTTGACTTTAAATTCCATGTAAATTCATTTCTACCCCGAAGACACATTTGCAAAAAGAAGAACAAAAACGTCTTGACGTCAATATTCTTTACGACGTCTACAATTACGAGTTTCACTTTTCACCTTTAAACCATTCGAACCCCCCTATTCCCTTTATCACTTTAATATCACATTAGTTCGTTACATCTAAAATCCTTATAACATAGGCCCTAAACAAATACAACAACTTGTCTTCAAAGCTGGCCCACGCTAAAAGAACTACTTTAACAACAAATGTTTGTTAAAAACAAAAGAAACATAATTTACAATAGCACACCGCGCCACAGCGACCGCGCCGAACACGGGCCGGTTGACAACACACTAATTTACTTAATTCTTAAGCAAAAAAACAACTATCTAACAAAGGCGGCAACAAAAATACATTCAAAATCATCCCACTTTAAACAAAGTAAAACCATTAAAAACCTCAAATTGTGCCGCACACACGACGCGCGAAACTTATAATCTAATACCACAAAAACTTGCAATTCAGACAGATTACAAATAACAACCAACCCAAAACAAAAACCCCATACACAAAAAATTCGGGGGATACAACCCACCGCCGGTGACCGCGTCTACGCCTTTAAAACTACCAACGTAAAACCACGTCCACGCGAATAGCAACACCCCACACACACCGCGGCACTGTGCCCCGGCCGACTGCAAACCGCCCTACCTAACTACCAACTACCCTCCCAACAATAACCTATTACAACCAATAAACCCGCAAACGTTACCCTGCACACCCAAGATCACCACACAAAACCAGTTTAACACTGCAACCATCGCATCTACGACCAACCCCAAAACTACACAAAAAACCACTTGTCCCGGACGAACAAACAAAACCCTAATCTTCCACCGCGGCACTATGACAGCGCCGACCGCAACCCGCCTAACCATACACCATCACATCCCCTCACAAACAAAAATCAACATACAAACAACCACCATGACCGACGTTCAATAGCAAAAACCGGGCATTCTTCGACACCGCGGCGGCCACTTTGACCGCGCCGACCGCAACTCACCTAAACCATAGACACTATCTAAAAAAATCCACACATACAACCTGATTTAAAAACAAAACAGACCCACAAAACAATACCCTTCACGCAAATATATCGTTACACACATTCCACTCTAAAAACACAACAAAGTCTATGCGAAAAGAATACCCTCCACACCCAAACTTCACATAACAATACCACAACATATAGATATCTCTCCAAACACAATCACATTATAGCACCAACAGAAAGCCCTTCACGACCATAAAGAAAAATATCCAACTCATGAGTACCACGAAAAACCCTTCGCACAAACTCCTGACATACACAAACTCAAAGAAACAATACATAACAACTGTCACCACTGCGAAGGGTATTCAGGAATTACTCCGATCAGACAACGCAGAAACCGAGAACAATGTTTCGAACCGACAAAACGCACTGGCTTGATGAAGCATTTAAGCGGATGAGATTTAAGATCGGACCGCCAATGACCGTCTTCTTTGTAGCTACGCAGACCACCACCCCTCGTAAGAGGGAACGACACGGACGATCGCCTCTTTGCGGCGAAGGCTCATCGACTTCACTGGACACCCGGAAGGACCGTGGCGTATCGGCATGTGACGGGGCGGGGCTGTAGATGTGAACTCGATACGGGTAACAACTACAGAACTCAGTCGCCGGCTGGATCCAGACCTCAAACACAGAGCGACTTCAGAAGGAGACCGACGCCCACGAAGGATAACTCCCTGGGTGGGAAGGGCACTCAGGCGCGGGTCCCGACACCGCCGTATACGGATGACACCGCATCGGTGTCATCACCTTCCTCCTCCGACTCGCTATCCGAAGAAGCAATTTTAGCAGCAGAGTCGGATGAAGATGAGTCACAGCTGCAGAAACAGGCTAGCCGAAACAGGCCTTGACCCGCCTTCGACGGCCAGTGGCCATGGCCAAACCAGTTGGCTATGCCAGCGCTGCGCCCCCGGCATGCAGAGGGTAAGCGACGGGAGTAAAGCAGCTAGGCACGAGGCTCCTGGCACTGCTTCAACATGCAGTGGTCTCACCCTGAAGCATTGCACCACTCAGTAGGTGTTTGTCCACCCAAACGAATGGTATTTGAAAGCGTACTGAACAGGCATGTCTTGAGCATCGACCCGCAAATCCTTTGATGAAGGCCGAAGGACCTATTGATTGACCTTATATGATCGAATTAGGATTAGGCCACCCAGAGAAATCGTCGCTGCGGGTTCTTATCGCTCTTACTCCTTCGCCATCCACTCCTACCCCTTCCCACTTCCCACCCCCTTTCCTTTCCCTCCCCCTCTGTTCTCTCCGGGTTAGCAGCCAAGAGACTAGCCAGCTACCAAACATAACCAAGTAAACATCTATAAATGCGATGAACCTGTGACTCCTCACCAGCGGATCTCTGGGGCTGAATGGCGATGCCTCAAACAGATTGAGAACCAGAATGCCCGATCTTACGGTTTCCTTGCAGCAGTGGGGCTATCTGGAAGCAGATCAGGATACTATTGTGGATGGGAACAGCACCACAGACAATGGGAATGGTGGAACATCTCTTGGTATGCCCATTGCTAATCAACAATGCACAAACAAGGACCTGCGGAATTCAGTGAAGCAGCAGACGTTTGTACCCATCTATGGATGTATAATATGGATCATATTGAGAATCACAGTGTTTGGACACAATAAAAGAAGCATGTTTTAATTGGCGACGCCACTTTTTCAGTCCCCGATTAGCCGCCGACCTTGAAACGACGGCACAAGTTGTGACATGCCGCTGTCAAGACTGCTCGTCGATTGGTCGCCGCGTTGTTGGACGCCAAGAAGGGTCCCGTCACATGAAGACAACCCGCGACGCGACCCAACCCTTCCTAACTACGCAAGACCAAATTTTCTTCCAAATCGGCTGCAGTCTGTTAAATGGTATAGTCACACATAGAGGACAGCTCCCAACCCAACCACTTCCGACTACACAAGACCTGATTTATTTTCAAAATCGCACAGTTTGTCAAAACTTGCAAAATTTACAATTTTTATCCCGGACCAGGGACGATGGTTAGTCTGCGAGTATCCCCGGCAAGGGATCTGCAGCCGAGGACGTAGGCGAAGCATCATGGAATCAAACAAGATCCAGCAGGTTAATTGGCGACGCCATTGTTCAGTCCCGTATGAGTACGCCGACTTGAAACGACGGCACAAGTATGAATGTCCTGTCATATCCAGACTGCTCGTCTCGATTGGTGGCCGAGTTGTTGACACCAAGAAAGGTCCCGTCATATGAGACAACCGCGACGCCGATTCAACTTTTTCCCAACTACACAAGACCACATTCTTTCCCAAATCGGCTGCATCTGTCAAATTACAAGACAGGAGATGCTCAACCCGCCGGCAGTAGGCGCATCAGAAGGTAACTTGTTTAGTCTCAATCAGTCGCCGACTTAACCCGAACAGCACAAGTTGGGTCAAGACTGCAAGGTCGGGTTATCTTCTGTAGTCGCCGAGTTAGTCGCCGTATCAAACATCAGTCAAGTTGCTTGCATTTTCTCTCCCGTTGGAGCAGACTCATGCCGACCACGTTCCCAATACACCGCAACACTCATGATGCGCACCAATTCCTCATCGGACACGTTCAAACCGCTCATGTGTTCAAGCCGACCTTCACGATTTCCAAAAAACCGCCCCGATTTTTTTACGCTGCAAGAAAAAATCGTGGGGGGGTTTTCAAATTTGCCACGTGCTCCCGGACCAAAATGACTGCAGGAAGGACTGTAAGGACAGTCCCAGACGTGGCCAAAACTACACCTGAAAACAGGAAAATTACTCACCATTTGAAAAAAAAAAACGGGCCAATCGGCATCAGTGGGTGCGCAGTCTGGAAGCGGTTTTTTATGGCAAATTAATGGGCATTATAAGACTATCAGACGACTGCACAGGAACAGGCCCAGACTCCCTTACCAGAATACAATATGAAAAAGACAAAATAAAACCTCCTCGCACGAATTTTGAAAATTGGCACAAATCGGTCACCAGTACTGGAGCATCGTCTGGAAGTGGTTTTCTAGCAATTAATCGGTTGTGTGACTGAGCCTTTTAATTACACGACAAGAGCCATGCTCCCCCAATCGCCGAGACAGTAGGCGAGCAAACATTGTCACTGTTCAGTTAATACCCTCCCCTCTCCCCCCCCCGCAACCCCCCCCCCCCCCCCCCCCCCTCCCGTTCCTCTCCTCCCCCCTCCACCCCCCCCCCTCAGTCGCACCACCTTAACGACGTAGCCTTTTTTTTTTTTTCTTTTCATGTATAGTTTGGAAGGTTGGGCCTGTTAGGTGCAGTCGTCTGTTAGTCTTACCATTATTGTCTAGAAAAACCGTTCCATGACTGCAGCACAAATGGTGCCCGTTGGCATTTTTTTTCTAAATCGTGAGTAATTTCCTTTTTCAGGTTTGTGTTGTGTGCCAAGTTGGGGACGTTTGGTTTTTACCCCCCCCCCCCCCCCCTTTACAGTTTCTGCAGTCTTGGGTGGTCGAGGAGCACTATGAGCAAATTTGAAAAAAACCCGCCACGATTTTTTATTGCCCACGACTTAAAAAATCGTGGAGAAAATAAAATCGGCGACTACAGAAGAGCAGTAGGCGATCAAGTAGCCGGGCAGTAGGCGATCAAGCATGTCACTTGTTCAGTTCTCAATCAGTCGCAGACCTTAACACGACAGCACAAGTTGCTGCCAAGACTTCAAGTCGGCGACTTTTCTTCTGTAGTCGCCGAGTTTAGTCGCCGATTCAACATGTCCAGTTGGCTTGCATTTTCTCTCCCGCTTGGAGCAGACTCATTGCCGACCACTTTCCAACTGCACACAACCACTCATGTTGCGCACCAACTCATCGGCTACCGCTTCCAAACCGCTCATGTGTTCAAGCCGACCTTCCCGATTCCAAAACCAGCCCCGATTTTTTTAAGCTGCAAGAAAAAATCGTGGCGGTTTTTTCACATTTGCCACGTGCTCCCGACCACACAAGACTGCAGAAGACTGTACATGACAGTCCTAGACTTGGCCAAAACTACACCTGAAAAAGGAAAATTACTCACGATTTTCGAAAAAATGGGCAATCGGCACCAGTTTTGAGCAGTCTGGAAGCGGTTTTCTAGCAAATAATGGGTAAGACTACAGACGACTGCACAGAACAGGCCCAGACCTTGCCAGAACTACACATGAAAAAGAAAAAAAGCTCACGATTTTCGAAAATTGGCCAATTGGCACCAGTCTGGAGTAGTCTGGAAGTGGTTTTCTAGCAAAAAATCGGTTGTGTGACTGAGCCTTAAGCAGATTTCTCTATAAGTCTGTCCGAATTCTAAATATCACAATTTGCTAGTGGTTGGAAAGCCGCCCCTCTGGTCTTTCCCCACCGATACGGTCTTCCCTCTATTAGGGACAAACCTTTGGTCTGAATTCAAGTCGTAGGTTTATGTTTTACCATCGTAACCATTTCATATTAAGAGCAGGAGTTTTAGCAAGAACTTAATTGTCCGTCGTCTCCGTCGTCGCCGTCTCCGTCGTCGTCGTCTCCGTCGTCGTCGTCTCCAACGTCGTCGTCATCATCATCAAAGTTAGTTGTAGATGTTCCCTATTCCAGAGTAATTTAGTACTTGCGTACTGCTGGCGTCATCGCTGGCGAGCCGTTGGACCAAGGAAATATGTACAGCTCTGTGCATTTTGGTTAGGTATCACCCTGAATATGTACAAAATACGTGTTCCTCCTCTTGAGTATAAATAACTGATAAGAATAATTATTATCGCATCTCTCTGATATATTAACAATTGTATGTAACTCCTCTCTAATTTCAAGCATCTTGAAAGCTGAAACAAAATCTAAGAACTATTAGCGAAATAAATGAACATGTGGATTGTTACTTGTCTTATAATCGTTCTTCACTGGATCGAGCGGTGAGTATTTTACCAACTTTCTTTCGCAGATTATCGGTGATTATCTGTGCTTTACCTTTTACACAAATCTCCCTTTTTTAGAGTCTGATTAGGCCAAGAAAAAAGCTTGTCTCAGAAGATCGAGCGGATAATTAGTGTTAGAAGATTCTACCTGTTTTCTACTATTTTGGGTCATTTTGAGATAGGCCTATTGTCTATTAAATGTTAGAAATGTATACAAAACACAGAAACTACCAAAAGTCATTATAAATTATATATTAACATTTTAAAGTTATTGGAATCAATTATCTCCAATCATCTGCAAAATGTCAGTTAAAAACTTAGACCGAGGCGACGCAATGATGCAGTTATTCAGACAAGTTGTTCTTTTATAAGAACACAGAGTCGGAAAATGTTCATAATTATAATGTTGTCGTGCCTATATGTATAGAAACCGATATCACTAGAAAACGATATAAAACGGCGTGGCTAGAAAAGGTCTTGGAGTGTGTTTGTATTAAGAAAAAAATATGGCCAACCTTTTTCCTGTGCGGACCTCATTTCCATGGTTGAGCAGGAGCACGGACCTGGGTCCATCATCATCATTCCACTACATTTAAGCTTTGACACCTTTGGTAGTTAGTATGGACCCTCTATATCAATGCAAGGTAGCTAGTGGTCTCAAATTGTGGTGTCACTTTTTCAATAGGGTCAATATTATTTAAGTTTACACAGGGGTCACAATTTTAAAATACTCATCATGTTGACATGTTTGCCATGTGGTTCGTCTAGTCATAAGGATTCCAAAAATATATAGTTTGTACCATCTTTGAACATTGGTTTCAGAGTTATTAGGTAAAAATGGCCTAAAATTGTAAAAAAAATCAATTTCCATTTGTGCAGGGGTCAAAATAAGAAGTTGCTTAATTTTGGTAAAAAATGAAACAAAATTGTTTCATTATACTATAATGTTATGTGACAAATAGGTTCATTGGGGCAACATAATCCAATTGGCATTGACCTTCTTAGACCTTTATCTCGGTAAATAAACACTTTAAATTGGGAGTCCACATTTCCTAGACAATAATTTGCCAAGTATTAGAATATATAATCAAAGTAACTTTCAATGTTACCCTGTACAACTCCAATAACTCAAAACCAATGGTCGTAAAGTCGGTAGAAACTATACATTTGTGACTCTGGGACGACTAGACGAACAACATGAAAGTGTTTAACAGTTTGGAGTGTTTAAAAGTTCGACCTATGTGTTAACATGAATGGCCCTATTGAAAAAGTTACCACAATGAGACCAGTACACTACCTTACATTGATCAGGAAATGGATACAAGTGGCTGTGCGGCTGGACGGAGGTTTTGGGAATGTGGGGGAGCCGGGGGGGGGTGGGGGGCCAGGTGGGTATATTTAAAATGGTGGATATGATGCCGTGAACATGGACTCCGAAAAAGCACCCTAAAACACTTGTTCCACCGACTGAAAAACATACCCTAACAAGCATTTTTGTGTTTTTTGCGCACCGTTAAACAAATCTTTTTGTCAGTTTTTGCTACCGTAAAAAGGGGCGCAATGGCATTGTTTCGATTAATATACCCTTATTATCTGGCTTTGCTCGCGTTGCTTTACTTCCAAATTACAATATTTGTAAAAAAAAAAAAAAAACATCACAATTTCAGGGTTAACGAAAAAAACATACTTTTTCCACATTTTGCTGTTTTTGACACCCTAATCAATGTACGCGCGTTAATCGGCTGTTGGCAAAAAAGACACCCTTTTTACGCGTTTTCTTGTTCACGATTCATATCCACCTTTGAATACAGTGCCCCCCCCCCCCGGGGTGGGGAGTTGTTGCAGGGACTAGATTCTTTGGGGATGAGGGGTGTGGTGTTGTGGGAGCTGTGTGAGATCAGTGGTGCTGTATGGGGGAGTGAGAATGGTGTCTGGTGAAAGGAGATTGTTGGTGTGATCTTGTCTGAGGTAGGACAGAGGAGCAGTGATGAGAACGATGTGTGGGGTGAAGTTGATGGATAGGATGGAAGATGAGGACTTGATGCGGATGTTGGGTTTGGGGAAAGCGATGGACCGTTTTTGACGAGGCGAATAGGTACATGGTTATGGGCACACGCTGAGGAAGGATGACGGGCATGTTTTTTTAGGAAGGGTTTTTGAGTTTGAGGTGGGAGGTGTGAGGAGGAGAGGACGTCCGTCCAAAGGAAGAATTGGAAGAAGTTAGTGGAGGAGGAGAGTAGGGGGTGGGTGGTTGAGGTGGAGGATACATTGAATCGGGTGAAGTGGAAGGAGGGAGTAATGGTGGTTGCTGCGAGTGTAAGGTTGAATCCGGCCACTCTCGTTAACGGGAACAAAAACGGATTTAAAATTTAAAACTTTGGATTTATACTATACTTTTCTATGTTACTGGAGCATAAAAGCTAATTTAAGATCGATATGCTAAATTGTCTATGGTTGATTTTACGTAAGCTTACACACTTTACAATTATCCGTGTTTATTATTACTACTTCACTCTAAATTTCTATCCTATAGTGATTAGTATTATTTTGTGTCCATTAACAATTCGACAGTTATCGCCAACGATCCTCAATGTACCGGTTACGACCATCCTAACTACGGCTACAGCGGACAATGCATCGCAACATCTGAATGTCCGGCTGACAAATATATTTCAAACCTGTGTCCTTCTTATCCAAATGACGTGAAATGTTGCTTTACTGGTAAGAGAATATATCTGTATGGTATAATGAATTTTAAAGAAGAGAGAACGACTTTTATTGGCAAAAAATATGATTTTTACATCAAATATACTTCCTTTTGTCGTGCATGGTTTTGTTAACCCTTAAGGGCTATTTTACCTTTCTTGCAACATCTCTGTTTGGCTCATATCACATGATATAAGGGCCATTCTCCACGAATCCACGAATTTTACCAGTACCAATCAGGCTTTCTTTCCAATCAATCCACCGAAACCTAATTGATTTTTCTTATAGACAGGAAATCTCTATTGATAAATTTGTGGGCATGCTATTGCTTGCAATGGTATGCAAAAAAAAAAAAAAACATTTCACAGTGTGAAATATCAAATCGTTTGCTATGAACTTGAAACTCTTTGGGAATTGGCTTGTTAAGGTGGTTCAGATCTTATTTAACCAACTGACAGCAGCTGGAGTGCATTGGTATTATTAATTCAGTCGTACACGGCTCTCTTGTGGCGTACCGCAGGGGAGTTTACTGGGCCCTATGTTACATAAATGACATGGAAACTTCTGTGTACAACAAGTTGTTTCTGTGTGCGGACGACACTTCATGTTGGGAAGATTGAATGCATATTATTCGGAACTAGAACAAAACTGATTATGGATTTTAGAATATCTTGTAAAGATCAAGCTCTTCCATGAATAATCCAGGAATCACCCATTGCGATGCATGGTCATTACAGATGGTTTTTTTTTAAATATATGTTTTCAACCTTCGTATCACTCGCCCTGAATCGGAATTTTTTCTTATCATTAGTTGGTTCCGATGAAGAGTGTGCCGCATACCAACACCCTACCTATGGGCAAGTCGGCCATTGTATAGATCAGGACCAGTGTCCGTATGATAACTACATCAGTAACCTGTGTCCTACTCTACCGGCTAATGTCAAGTGCTGCTTCAGCAAACCAGACAACAGTGCTCCACCAGGTAATGTCGCCATTCAATTCGGAAATAAGGGTTAATGGTGCTTGTTCCGATTTATATGTGTATCGTGTTCTCTGGTATAGATATGACTAGAGCCTGACACTTAGTTCCATACATTCACCACCAAGTATCGAAGGAAATAACCTGCGGTTTTGATGATACTGTGTGAATATAATACAGGGTGACCCAATAAAAACTTTACCCAAAATGAAAGTGATATTTTTCCACTTTTTTTTAAATTTGATATCTGTGGATTTTATTTTATCATCAAGAATAGGTAATTGAGCATCATGCCTGAAAAAAATGTTCATTTTGGTTGAGTGGTTCTCAAGATATGGTCCACTGAACAATAAGTCAGCAAAACAGACTTGTCCACAGACTTGTCCATGGGTATTTCATGATGGAATGATAAGTACACATAAATTGTATTGGCAACAGGGCTTTTCAAATCTGAAATCATAGCATACAGTTGTGCTAAATACCAGTTTTCTGTCTTGTATAAGGGCAGGGGGAGGACACGATCTGCTCGATTTGGGCATTGGGGATTTTTTTCAGGCAAGATGCTCAATTACCCATTCTTTATGATAAAATAAAATCCACAAATATCAAATTTAAAAAAGTGAAAAATATCACTTTCATTTTTTTCAAGTTTTTATTGGGCCAGCTTGTATAATTATACCTAGTATATTAGTCCCAGGATGATTAAAACGATAATGTATATATCCACTACTGTGCTATAGTAGATTCAACCCATCGTGTCACCTCTAGCAATTTTCCGAAGGTATGGACATTGAATGATGTGGATGTGCAGTAGGTGGAAATTAAAATTCCACGCTAAATCTAATGAAACATGTAGTCCGATAGCAGAAACAAATTCTTTGCTTAATGAAATATGAAATAAGGCATCCAAGTCAACATAAAGTTTATGAATGTTCTCAGTCATCCAGGTGTTTAAAAATGAAGTATAAATTAAATATATGGTCAACTGGACTTACTTTTATTGTTGTGGCTACAGTATTGCCGCTTCAAGATCAGTTAGCCTGATGATGCATCCTGGATAGGCTGGATTGGATGTGATTCTGTAGCCACAACAATAAAAGTAAGTCCAGTTGACCAGATTTAATTCATACTTCATAAGTCAACGTAAACAATTTTGTACATTAACTCTCAAAACTGACGATGAGAAAAATGCGGCCTTTCATCTGATATCGAAATTAATACTACTTCCGGGTAATTCAGGGGGATAGCAAGGACGATCGCAACACCCACATTTAATTCAGGAGTGGTGTACTGTATAACGTATAGGCATTTAATCTGTGGGTGCGAGTATCGAGTAATGCGTGACTTTGCATTATAAAATGGACTTCAAATCAGCCCATTATCCACATAAGAATCTATAAGAATAAGGGGACTAGCTGCTTCAATTTTGTTTTCTACCTCCGACACATTTTCGGGGACTTCCCCTTTAGTGTGTTAAAAGAGTGAACAGTGTGTGTCTATTTTGTGCCAATTAAAAATCTAGAGTCCATTTAGTGTTTTGATCTGAAGTTAACATTGGACCTTATTAATAATCGTCTTTGCAGTTGTAAACCTTTGACCCTCACTGATAATAAATCAATTTCCATTTTTCCTCCGTGTGTTCATAGCAGCTGTTGATATCATGCGATTGCCTTACAAATGTATAACAAATCTAAAAAGAGAAAGACTTATCAAACACACAGGTGAACGTTTCCCTTGCGTGCAGAGAAACGGAGATCCAAAAGGTTGCTTACGAATCATACAGGGTGCAATCCGTTATACCATTTTACAATAACTAATTCATTATGTAAACCTATCTGTCAGTACAATTGTCAACAAAAACTCATAAAAAAAAGTTTGGAAGTTTTTTGAGCTACCTATTTTTCATTTATTTGAGACCTGTATCCTTTATGCATCAATGGAGTAGCTAATTTCCTCCTGTCTAAAATGGCTTGTTTCGTTTACGTTACAGATTGTTATCAAACAGAATGTGCCAATTTTGCTATTATTTTCCCAGCCAAACAAACAAATGTACAGTCTTCAAAAATAACGAATGTGTATTCATTAAGAAAACGATGGTCTCTTATGTACATTAACTAATATTGAGAGGAACCTCCATATGCAGCCACATCTGCGACTGCTTTCTTCAGTTTGGCTTAACCGCACATTACTGAATTGCATAGTTTAAAAAAAACCTGGGTTCTAAATTTTGTTTGTCTGACAGTTCTAGATGTATTGACGTTGTACATGTCAGATTTCTGACATCTTTTTTATCTTGTTATGTTAATCATAGGTTTTTTGGAGCGTTTGCGCAGGGGCTTACGCCATGCGGCTGGCCTGTGGACTTCGCTGATGGTTTCCGTGACGCGTCGCCCTCTGGGTGCCGGTGGAGAGATTTCCTACTTGGAGAGCGATGTGGCATGGGAGTTGTCCTTGTGTTTGGCCTGTCGGCCGGCCGTATGGCGTAGGCCGTAAGGTGTTTATACCTTCGCGCGGACTCTCTCTAATGTTCTCTTGATATGTACTTTGTATGTATTTTTAAACTAGTTTTATAATGTATTATAGGTTGTTTTTGTTGTATTTTAATGTTGGCCTTGGGCCACCTGGGCACCAATAGAGAACAATGCCAGTGCATTGATTGGTTGACCATGCAGGTAAAATGAAATAAAATAAAATTATATGTCACGTCCTCTCTAACACAAGCCTTATCCAGGTCATATAATCTAACTCGGATGATTGGATTGAACAACAAATGTGACAAGCAAGAAAGATTATTTTATACATGCTGAGTCACCCGTAGAATTGTTAATCATATCATCCAACGGGGTCCAGCGATTACGCAACCTCTTTGGGAGCAATGCAAAGGCCACCTAAATTCAAACGGTAGTCCAGACAATCAACAAGATCATCGCTTTTGTTTCGAATTGAAGTATGCATACAAACGGGGCTTTTGAGATAGAGACAAGAGAGAAATCCACAAGGATCAATGTTAGGTCCTCTCCTTTTGGTTTTATGTATACATTGTCAGTCTAGAATTTGCCACCTCTGCTGATGGAACTGTTATTTTACATTGTCGATTGTAGTCATCATCTTGTAAGCAAAATGGACTTTGGGGAATCAAAATAGAGTTTCATTAAATTACAAACTGGTACGAAGTCAACAAACTGTCAGTAGATACCAGGAAACAGTAGAACATGATTGAGATATTCCAATAAAATATTGTGTTCTCGATTTTCCGTTTTGTAAAGTTTTCACGAGTTTGGCGAGAGAAAAAGTAACTAGTGATGGAAAACAGAATTATATTACAAGATTTTTTTTTATAAAACTCCTGTACTCCCCAGGTGACTGCAGTGGCATACGAATCGTTTCCAGAGCTGAATGGGGTGCACGTTCCCCTAAATCTGTCAGCTATTTGAGTTTACCAGTCCCTTATGCATTCGTTCATCACACTGAGGGGAGCGATTGCTCCTCAGTTAGCGAGTGCAGTGCCGTGGTCCGGGGTATTCAGAACTACCACATGGACAGTCTGGGTAAGGTTTTCAATTTTAAAGACACTATCAGTGATTTGCTAAATCAGCAATCGAAAAAATCATCAAAAATCAGATTTTTGAATGTATGTAAGAAGTACAGGTATCCTAACATACCCTGCAAATGATAAGACCAGAAGCAACCTTATAAGGACAGAATCAGAGATTTTAGTCATTACTGTCCGAACGGACACTTTCTACAACACGTAATTGAATGGAGAATCGTATCTTGGAACACTGCCGTTTTCTTCCTTTTCTGTCAATTCTACAGCTGAAAAAGGTAACTAATGAGGATTCCACAGACTTATCCTTCACTTTGAAGCTATTCCTGCAAATTTCAAATATTTTTCAAATCACTGATAGTGTCTTTAATGATAATTCTAGTACCCGCTTTATCAATAATTACACGTATGTGTTGTTGCTCATTATTACAGTCCTTTTTACTCAACGGCGATCGGCTGTGCAAACACTTCTGAAAATAATTATGACTTTTAAATATTGTATCACTTTTTCTGTTGGAAAGTTAGACTACTTCATAGGCCAATATTGATTGTTTTTAGGGGGTAGGGCTAAGAGCAACAGCGAATTCAAAACTGCATCAACTTCAGGCGTAACCGCGTGCTAGTCCTTTTCAAAGACTTAACGGTAGGAGGGCACTTTTACGCATATCGAACGGTTACACACAGACTTGACTAAAGGCTAGGCCTGGGTCACGAATATTTAAATCTAAATGACCGTTATTGGACATTGCGCTATTTTGCAACGGGGTTAATCCACTAACCCTGGCGGATTTTAAAGTCAATAATTTATTCCTTAATTATCATGATATTACTAAGATGTATTGAACTAAGGTTTAAGAGCAGATATTGTAATGTAACTGAGACAGAGACTGCCATAGTAAATGCACGTAGCAGTTCACAAAATTGCCGTTTGGAAATCCCCAATGCCCAAATCGAGCAAGTGGTGTCCTACCACCCTGGTTTTACAATGGACCTCTTTCTGATACATTATTCCAACATTTTATCAGTTCGTTAAGATAATAAGGCTGGTTATGGTACCATTCTGACCTAGTTGTGGTTTGTGGTTTTGTTCTGAATGAAATAATTGAACTTGAAACTTGAAAAAAATTGAGACATAGGCAATTCTGGCCGGAACCTGCCCTTGATTTCTAGACAATATGTCTCGCATCTGGTCTGCCCACAAAATCGTTGTGACTGCATGTAACCACAGGCCAATCTTTACTTATAAAACCCTTGGTGTGGGAGGCTGAAGAAATTGCCTAGCACAGGTCCAGGTAAAGGGTTAGGCTAAATGAATTTGATGAAACAACCAATATAGCACATGGGGAAATGTAATTAATGTTTTGGTTTAGTTTTTTTCACATACAATTTTGACACCAATGTTTTTCCAATACAGAATTTCATGGAGAATCTGAAAATCATGGGTGTAATTTTTTTTAAATGTGTTCTTGGGTGTTTTATAAGGGGGCAAAATTTGCACAGGGAGTAAACAATAAAAGTGTTTAAATTGATTTAAAATTTATACCAATATGTTCGTTTGCTCATAAGATTTCTAAAAAGGTATAGTTTGCCATATTTACGACCTATTGTTTTAGAACAATAGGTTCAAGAAAGTTCAAGATCATTATTTATAGAATGGTCCGATTTTGATGAAACTGGTTTTAAATCGTTCATTGGGTCATACTAAATAAGAAAATGTATATAGATTCTGTGTTTCACCTTTCAAAGTGAGACTTTTACAGATATGACTAGTGGTCTCCCATAGACTCTGTGGACCCAGGCCATATTTGCCCTCTTAATCAGGGCCGTAGCAGGGGGGGTGCGGGGCGGGGGTGCGACGCACCCCCCCAAAAAATGACAAAGGTCCGCTTTATGATGTTGAAGGTCCACTTTGCCATGTTTAAGGTCCGTGTTGTCAATTAAAAAGTTGTCTTTACGGGTTGTGGTGGCAGGATATATAATGACTAAGCAGCTGTCAACCATCGCATTACGATTGTCGTTGTTTACTATTACTGTTGTTTTCTCAACGCTTTATTCTTTGATGCGACGAATTTGTTATCTGCTCTCCCCCCCCCCCCCCCCGCTCTTCAGAATTTGGAGACGACGGTGAAATTTTTTTTTGGGTACGCAAAAGGTCCGCTTCTGGCAAATCCGCCACCCCCCCCCCCCCCCCCCCGCATAAATTCCTGGCTTACGGGGCCCTGCTCTGAATTATCTCGAAACGTCATTGACAACGCGACATATATATTTTCGGCTTCTATATAGTATCCTCTTTACTATAACCCTCAGGTAGGGCAAACTATATTTTTGGACATCCTTGAAAGGTACAGACATGATGGTCTACTTAAAAAACATCTTGCCCCTTTTATATTTTGACCCCTGTATAAAACCTTGCCCCCTAGAATACATCCAAGAACACATTTAAAAAAAATGACACCCATGATTTTTGGAATCCTCATACAATTTTGAAAAACATTGGTTGCAAGATTGTATATGAAAATTTCACAAAATACAGTTCCATATGTACTAATATAAGGACAACGAAGTAGTCTATCAGAAAGTATAAATTCGAAAATATTATGTCTGCCGTGAAATGAAAGAAACAATGATTTACACTGATATATGTTCTGCTTTTGATTTGACAGACTGATTTTGTTTTCAATTTTCCAATCAAACATCCTGAGGAGAGGTTTACTGAGGAGGACAGAAGAGAATGATGCGAGCGGGGTGGTGTGAAGTGAATGGAATAGAGCAGGGGCAGGATATCATAGGGGCCTTATTTAAGGAATTCGTTTACCGCCCACAACAGAAAAGGTTTGACACCTTTGGTAATCAGATAATCAAACTTTTAATGTTGACCCCTGTACAAATAGAGATTGACTTTTTTTACCATTTTAGCCATTTTTATTACCCTATAACTTACTTCCACTCCAAACCATTGGTCTCGATGTACAAAACTATACATTTTTGGAATCCTTATGACTAGAACCGGACAATATGGCATACATTTCAACATGATTGGAGCATTTTAATTGTTTGACCCCTGTGTAAGCTTAAATTGGCTCCTATTGAAAAAGTGACACCACAATTGAGAGTACTACCTACCTAGCGTTGATATAGAAGGTCCATACCTAATTACCAAGGTGTCAAATCTTTTCTGTAGGGAGGGGTAAACGATGTTTGACCTGGGTCCTAGCTCCTCCACTAATAGGATGAAGACTGAGGACTTGATGCAGATGTTGGGTTGGAAGAAGCGGTGGACCGGTTGTCGAAGGCGAATAGGGTACGTTGGTATAGGCACGTGCTGAGAAGGATGACTAGCATGTTTTAAGAAGGCCTTTGATTTTGAGTCGAGGTGGAGGTTTGAGGAGGGGACGTCCAAAAAGACTTGGAAGAAGCAAAATGGAGGAGGAGAGTAGAAGAGGGTTTGGGGGTGAGGATGAGGATGCTGAAGCGGTCGAATTGGAAGGGTGAGTATGGGCGATTGCTGCGAGTGGTGAGGTGAATCCGGCCAGCAAAATCACTGTCGCCACATAAATCAACAACGACAATCGCTAATACCTTAAAGAGACACAAGGATATTAAAAAAAAGTCTTTCTTATTTTGTATCATAAAAAATATTATGTTTACCAATGTATTAAATAAAACCTGAATTGAATATAGGCCAAAATCACCGTTGTTATTTTAAAAATATGATTTAGTATCTTCTGTTGTGCACGACAAAAAAATCATTTCTATAGGACCGATTAAGACAGTAGGCAAGTTCAAAATTTGGTTTTGGGTATTCTATTGTTTGCCCAGTGTTCTCGGCAGGTGTTCTACAACCATATTCAGGTGATTTTTTTAAAGAAATTTGTCCTCAGAAAAATCCTCGGTTCAAAAAAGAGTACCATATTTGTGTTCAAAGGAAAATATAGGATGGATGTTCATATTATGCTCAGCTCTAGTCAATGCGATTACTTGGCTTACAAATTACGGTGCAGTTAAGACCAATAAGGGGTACTGCGCTTGTGCTTGCATACTTCTTGGAACGTTGTTTTGAATACGTTGTGTTAACTGATATATTGTATATACAAAGGTTGGTCTGATATTGGCTACAGTTTCTTGGTTGGAGAAGACGGCAACATCTATGAAGGAAGAGGATGGGATCGTGTTGGTGCACATACGTCGGGCTACAACAGCGTTGGTCTTGCATGGTCTTACATGGGAAGTTTTACCTCTAGATTGGTATGTACCCTAATTAGGAATGTTTCCAGATCTTAAACTAAATGAACGCGGTGGTTGATTTTTAAGATTTATTTTCTTTTTGCACTTGTTTCACTTTTTAAAAAGTAAAATAATATCATCGTTCTAAGGTAATGACTCCTACCTGGCACTTTAAAGATATAATGAAGATCTATGTTACTTAACAATTGATGATGAACCGCCATGTGTAAATTAATAATTATAAAGTCAAAGTCACATTTAGAGGAAAAAATGCATGGCTTTACGAAAACCAATAATTTTATCCTTTTTTAATGGAATCAATCATATTTTGAACACGCACCAAATATGGTGCCAAGAACTTCATAATAAAGTAAAAGCAAGTTCTACAATTTAATCGCATTAAAAATACAATCATAGTTTAACCATATTGTGACTACAAAACTACAAACATTATATTTCAATACATCAGGGAGGAAAATAAGAAAATTGACTAGGTGGGCGATTTATTTTTTATTTACTTTTTCCCCGCAAATCAGGGAAATATAATACAGTAGAAATTCAATGTTCGTTTTCTTTGCAGTCCCAACACCGCCGCCCTAAATGTTGGTAAGAGTGCTATCGCTTGTGGGGTCTCTCTTGGCAACTCACTTCCTCCTACACCTTGAGGGGACACAGCGATAATGGACTCACTTCGTGTCCTGGAGAACAAACGCTATTCCGAATAAGGAAATGGCCTCATTACTAGTATATCATTATAGAGTGGGAGCACGGACCTGGGTCAAACATCATAGTTCACTCACTCCCACTATATCTAAGAGTTGACACCTTTTGTATAAAATGCAAGGATTGGTTGTCTCAATTGGTTTGTGGTGTCACTTTTTCCAAATGGGCCAATTTTAAGGTTACCGACCCATGGGTCACACTTAAAATGCTCCAACATGTTGAAAAGCTTGTCATAATTGTCAGTCTAGTCTCAAAATTCCAAGATGTATAGTTTGTTACCATCTAATACCAATGTTTTGGAGTTACGGGTAAAAATGGCTAAGTAAGTAAATATTTTAACATAGCAAAAACTAAACCTTTTAGTGTTCCGTCTTGCTTCCATGCAATTAATTTTATTTAAAGTATAAGCAGAGAAACTCACAAGTTGATCTGTTTATCAAATTGAGAGTTGGACCTTGTTTTTACTATTTTATCTTTTTACCTCTATAACTCCAAACCAAATGGTCGTAAGTGGTCCACTATGCATTTTTGCAATCTATTGACTAGACGGACAAATGGATTTTTTTCCCAACATTTTTGGATGTATTAAAATTTTGACCTGTGTAACCTTAAATGGGCCCCTATTGGAAAAGTGACACCACAATTGGAAACCACTCACTACCTTGCATTGATATAGAGGGTCGCATACAACTACATAAGGTGTGCAACCTTATATGTATCGGCATGAACGACTCCTTACATAAGGACCCCCCTTAGGAGATTGCTTCTGCTCTATAAGTTCCTACCCGGAACTTTTCCCTGTTTTAACAAAAATAAGGTATTATTGTACTCTATAGATTTTTAGGGGATGAGTTCTTCAACCCACACACGGTTGATCACTACAGTCTTATATATACTTTGAGATAGTTTTTAGTTCATTAAAAAGAACCTAACAGGTTATCAAAATCTGAACATTTGTCATATAAAATGGGTCCACTATTGAATTTGAAGATAATAGTAAAAAAGTGACACATTATCCGTGCAATTTGGCAATGAACATTGTATCAAAATGTTATTTAACTATAAATATTCTGTATTTCCACAAACTGGGGGGTTTTTTTGGGAATTTGCTACGTAATTCCCGAATCTCAACCGTGCATCCACCTAAACCTCGACCCAAACACCGATACATAATAACCCAAACCTTTATCCACCAGGCCACCCCCCCCCCCCACTATACCTGCATATTTGTTTTCATTGTCTGTAATGCCTTCCAGCGCTTCAACTGGAAATTGCTACAAAAAATTGAGTACGGAAAGTTAAGGCTGCAAAGTTCCCGGAAAGTACGTATGGAATCTGTAGGGGTGGATGTGGGGTTGGGGGGTGGATAGATAGGATGTGGTGGTGGGTGGTGCGCCTAACGTGGTGTGAGTCAAGAAATTTCGGTTTTTAAAAGCAATTTTGTAAAATATGCGAATAATTATTGAAAGGATTTTGAAAGCAGGATGGGAAGATAATGTTCTACAATAATAGTCTTGCATTACAATAACAAGTCTTATTGATGTAACCTAGTTTATTATATTTTGATCCTCCAAGAATATAATTGCAATAATAAAGAGATTAAAAATATTAAGAACTATGTCCGGTACTTGCTTGTCGTGAATATAGTATGGGAGAAAATACTCTAATTTTTGTTAGTTCGCAATAGGCGGGCTCTTTTCAATTGGAAAATGCTACCATTTTATTGGCTACACATACTGTTTTACGTTAACAAAATTGCTTGCATTACATTCGAGACCCACCCTTTCTACCAATAAATCCGCGCTTTGCTAAACCGTTTAGTATTAAACTAAGGTAGTCTAACATGAATTACGAACTAAGTGTCTAGGCAATATGTGAGAAGAATGTCAATTGTTTAATGCTTCAATAGACCTCAAATTCACAACAACGAAAGCCCTGTTTGCAATGGTTTGCCTATGATTGATTTAAAAAAAATATTTAGTTCACATTTGTACCAATTACAAGCTTATTTCTAATGAGTTCCAAAAGTTTGACAGGGAAGAACTATGTGAAGGCTAAATGGGACAAGAAGAGGAGGAGAAGGAGGAGAAGAAAAAGAAAGAGGAGGAGAAGAAGAAAACGACGACGAGGACGACGACGACAATTCCAATAAAGCATGCAAATAAAACTTTTACCTCACTGAAAAGATGTTTGAAAGATTATCCACAAATTACGATTTTTGAACTCTGGTATACTATAATGCATCAAGAGATAATCAGGGAGGGAATTCCACATACTTATTGCACCAAAATAAAAACTTGAATCCGCAAGACTTTTGATCAGTTATTAGCACTGTCACTTGAAAGATACCATGCACATTAGTAACTCTGCCGAAAGTTTCATGCAAATCTTCTTATCGTATCAAAACACGGTGGTTCTCAAATATGATCCAGCCAGAACTGGGTGAAATGTCTGGGTGTTACACTGAATTCTGCAAGGCCCTTGTCTGTGCACTGTTGCTCCAACATTGGGCAGACCAAGAGATGTTCCATTGTCTGTGGTACTGTTCCACAATCACAGGTAGTGTCCTGATCTGCCTCCAGGTAGTCCCACTTCTGCAAGGAAACCATAGATTGGCTGATTCTAGTTCTCGATCTGCTGAGACTTCGCCATCCAACCCATGTGGAGTCATCTTCAGGTAGAAGATGCTCACCATGTTCAAAACCAAAAGATGTTACTTGGTTGATAGCAAGTCTTTCTTTCCACAAGGCGACTCTCTTTACACTCCTTAGAGACTGTTTCAAGGGGTTGGACGTTGCAATGTCTACAAAATTTCCAACAAACACGTGTGTCCATTACTTGCATGAAGAACACTATTTTCTTTTATCAACATTTATCGTTGGTCAAAGATTGAGAATAAATTTAACTATTTTATTTTGAGTAGTTTGCAATCCATTTTTGTTTTCTGGTTCAAAACCAGAATACCACGATGAATCGACTTAGTCAAAATGGCAACAAAGATTTCTACGACTGTTTAATTTGCCGGTAAAGGACTTTTAGTCGAGAATTAGCTTTTTTATGACATCAGTAGCAATCGTTACCCAAGACACAAATTGGTAGTGGGCATGCTCGATGTGGGCATGCTCGAGATTCAATAAGTCTTCGATAAGTCTTGGAATCGGAGACATGGATGCAGTGATAATTTGTTGTCTGCAAGCTATTCGTTACATGATTCAAGCATATTTGCCCAGCTACAGTAGAATCATCGTGGGAGAACAAGAATACACTTGTCTGCATGTAACATTAACCATTCTACCCATTGTAATCCCATGCGTTTAAGTTTGTCACAGAGGACATTGTGAATCACGGTATCGAAGACTTTTTGAAGGTCAAACATGCCCATCTGGGCGACTGAGATATAATAATAATAATAACCAGTTTTATATAGCGCTTAATCCCCGTTAACAGGCTCAACGCGTTGTTGTCAGTTATTATTACGCCCCTTCAAGAGTCGTCACAATCATTTCGCTTCATCTAGGTGGCTGCTCAAAGACATGCCTTACAAACGTCCAAAGCTTATATTCCTCATAGCGGCTCCTCAAATTTCGCTTGTGTCAACGAGGCAATTGAGATTAAGTATCTTGCCCAGGGACACAAACACGTTGACCTCAGAGGGGCTCGAACTCACGATTTTAACGGTCTAATGATCACGAGTACTGCACTTTTCCACTGGAACACACATGCTCTCAGATGCTCTCCGATGGGTGTCAGACGAAAAACCTTGAGCATTTTCGAAGAAACGTAAACATTCAAAATGGCCACCAAAACACTAAATACCTATTTCAAACAACCATGTGACCAATAAAAATGTGATTCACTAACCACCTAATTAAGAGATTCAATATGGCCGCCAATAAAATAAGCATCTGATATTTATCTGCTCTTGACCGTATAAGGGTAATTTTGATATATACTAATGCTTTAACAATCAAAATATTTATATATATTTTTATGTCAAAGCAGTTATCTAATTAGTAACGCTAACGGATTGGCGCCAAGATAGCGATTAATCTCCCTTTTGAAGCTCTGCAAATCGTGGTTTAATGCTACATGAGCAAGAAGGGCTTTCCATAAGCCTACAGAGAATGGGACCTTGGTATTTTCACAGCAAGGTCATGAGTTGTGACTGAGCGCCTGAGGCGAGGGTCAACTGAGAGCAGCTCAAGTAGCAGCTGGCTAAGGACATCTGGTGCTTTTCCATAAAACATGCGGTGGAAAAGAGTGACAATTCCAACTGCCCTGCGATACCCCAGTGGTTGGCTGTGGTGAGAGGTAAGCTCACTCTCAGGGATACCAACGATGGTAATGGCGCGTCTCTGGATTGCGTCAAGTTTGGATAGTGTAGTGGGTGTTGCTCCACACCATGCTGAACTTGCATATTCCATGTTGGATCGAACCATGGATTTATACCATTTTGGTAATCACATGAGACCAAGACAGGCCCTTATTGATGGAGATGCCAGTTAAATCGACCTTGTCGATCTCTTCCAGAGTTGTTCCAAAGAAGTGGAGACTTGGATAGCCGGTTTGATATTGTTACAGTTTTACACTTGGCAGCACCAAATAGTAAATTCCATGAAGCTGCCCAAGACTCGATTTCCTGCAAATCTTTGTTGAGAGAGGCCGCAACTTGGATTCTGTCCTCTTTTGACTCCATGAAGGTCATGCGTCGTCTGCATAGAGGATGGATGCATTCAGGATTATTTTTGTGATGTCGTCAATGAATATAATAAAAAGAAGAGTGCCGAAGATCGAGCCTTGCGGTACACTTGCATTAATCGACTTCTTGGTGGATACACTCCCGTTTAGGATGGCTCTGAGGGAGCGGTGGCGCAGGTAGTCCTGCAGCCAATTTAGTAACTTAGCTAAGAATCCTAAGGCAGAAAGCATGGCCAGCAGACCAGGATGCCACACTCTGTCAAATGCTTTGCTGATATCGAGACAGACAATTCTCGCTTTGCTTATAATTGCTTATTGGGTCATTGTGTACCCTTTTGATGTCTATGCTTGTTTTTTCCCTCTTTTTTTTTCTTTCCTTGAGTATATCTACGGAGTATTCTTGGCATCAGTGAGTGATGATTTTCCACTTACTGTGTCCCTGGTTGGGCTCCGAGGTGGGTGCGCCTCTGGGGATGAATCTCAATACTTTTCACTATGAATTCTCAACAATAAACCTTGACAAACAAATCGTTAAAACGTAGAAGAGATTCTGATCCGGATCCTGTAGTTGATAATAATTGGCCTCACTTTTTAGTGATTGAAGGCATTGATGATGAAAACCCTATTAAACATTAAGAGTCTTAGGTCTGGGGATATCTTGGCGGAGGTCGACCGAAAGATTCAGTCGGATAACCCTTAAAATGACTACCATGCTGGCCCAAGTTCCAGTTAGAGTTACTCCTCATAGACTCTTAATTCTGAGAATGGTGCAATCAAATGCCATGACATTAAGAATTGTTCTGATGATGAAATTTTGAGTGGGTTGGCATCTCAAAATGTCACCCATATCCATAGAATCATGATTACAAGAGATAGTAACAAATCAGTACGGGTACGTTTATGCTTACATTCAATGCGCTAACTTTACCAAAGCCAATAAAAGTGGGTTACCTTCAAGTTCAAGTAGAGGATTACATGCCTAGCCCTACAAGATGTTTTAAATGTCAACGTTTTGGCCACTTTAAGACGTACTGTAGAAGGTCAGAATTTTGTGAAAAGTGTGGCAAAGAGGGCCACAATGAGGCTTACTGTATTTTGCGAAACGAAACGAAACAGAACTCCCATTGGATTACACGCTTTATTCCGTTATGCACGTAAGCATGCACTGACGAAGAAAGCGTTGTATGTTAATCAATGGGACAAGTTTTTTTCGTTTCGTTTCGCAAAATACAGTAAGCCCACAATGATCAAAATTGTAAGAAACCTGCAATGTGTGAATTCCAGATCTTGTCTTAAATGGGTAGAAGAAAAAGAAATAAAAAAAATTAAAAGTGACAGGTAAAATGACTTACAAAAAAGGCCAGAGATACTCTTCGTTCTCAGGATACTGGAACAAAAGATCATGCTGATGTTGTGAAAAATGGGCAAAAATCAATCACTTCTAAGACATCATTTACCCATACAGATTTTGTTTGGCCTAATGATTTTGCCCATCCTCAACAGTATTTAGAAATGGTAAAGAAAAAATCAAGTCATAAGAATAGCTAAGAATATTGCAACAATATTGCAACTGGATCTAGTAGATCCTGTAAAGAGACAACTAAATACATCTAGAGATGATTCAGGCATCTACTAAACTAGATCTACTGAAGTAGATCTGACAGAAAAGATACTAGAGAGATTTCAAAAAAAAGAAAACTGGAGAACTAACAGAGGTCAACCTAGCTCTAACACGCCAAAGAAGTTAAGGTCATCCCAAACATTTACAATCACCTAATTCTGACTCGTCAAAGCAGAGAAAATAGATATACTAAATCTGGTTCTTAGAAATTATGGGCTGATCATGGTAAAGTGTCAAAGGAGTTTCCGGCAAGGTCGAAGTACTATTGACATTTGTTCGCCCCGCCCATTGACTTTATTCGTGATGGTTTGTGGGCGGTTTGTGTGTCAGGTATTCTTGATCTAGACAAGCTATGATACTACTGGAAATATGGTATTTGAAGGATGTGCATAAAGTTAGGACTAAGAGGTAAAATGCCTTTGTTTATTAAGAATTTTTTGACAAGATAGGGTTTTTAGGGTTACGTCGGGGTCAGTTTATCAGAATTACAATAATCAAAGAGATGGTGTACCACAGGAGTACATTCTCTTGTTGCACATATTTCTGTGAAATTTAGTATTGCCAAAGTGGTCAATTCAGGATGGAGAAATCATTGTTTGTAGATGACTTCTCATTTCCTATTAGAATATGGCCACGATAGAAAGACAAATGCAAATTGCCTGAACAAGATTCAAAGGTGGGCAGATAATGGTTTCGGTTTCTCTAAAACTAAAACTGTTTGTATGCATTGTTGCAACAAAAGACGTCTTAACCTTGATCAAGAACTAAAATTGAATGGTTCCCCTATTCCTGTTGTTTCACAGACTAAGTTCTTAGGCCTAATATTTGACAGTAAATTCAAGTTCAAAGCTCACATTGACCACTTGCGGAAGAAATGTCAAAAAGCTCTGAACCTTTTAAAAGTGGTTTCAAAGATGGACTGGGGTGCAGATCGCGCAGTCTTGCTTCGCCTTTATAGATCAAAATTGGACTATGGTTGCATAGTTTATAGTTCTGCTCGTAAGTCATAATTATTTGAAAAAGCTTGAACCTAATCAGAATCAAGGTCTTCGACTATGCTTGAGTGCCTTTTCGTACCTCTCCTATGCAAGGCTTGTATGTCGCAGCTAATGAACCTCCTTTACATCTAAGATGGGAAAATTAGCTCTTCAATATGCTCTAAAATTTAAAAGTAATGCTGATATCCCAACACATGAGAGCACTTTTTCGCCTAAATTTACCAATTTCTATACTAGTAAACCTAATGATATTCCATCTTTTGGAACCTCTATAAAAGAAAGTTTTTCACAGGTGTGTCCAAATGCTGATAACATTGTATCATTTGATTTTCCCATTAGTCCTCCTTGGACAAATGTTGCTTAGCCAACCAATCAGGAAGGTGAAAAAGCAAAGAGTTGCTAACTTTGCTAAGCCAACCAATCAAAAACGAGTAAAGCAACACTGTGCTTAGCCAACCAATCAGGAAAAGGAAAGAAGCAAAGCGTTGCTAAGCCACCCAATCATAAAGGAGAAAAGGCAACGCGTTGCTAATGATTGCAACGTGTTTCTTTATTAACACTGAAAACATTAATTTGTCAAAAGGGTCTTATTTGACAAATTTAAAAATTTGTCATGCATTTTCATTTTTGATCATTCAAGAAAATAAAGCTAAAAATGTTTTCATAATGTTTGATTAACAATTATAAGCTTTTCAAATTAATATTTATCATAGATATTTCATGACATATTTTTTTTAATGCGTGACAAATTAATGAATGACGAAATTGTCGTTAATTTGTCATTTCTAGTGCATTGCAAATTGCATAACAAATTAAATGACAAATAATGCATTCATAGTTTGTTATTTTGATGGACATGACTAATATAATAAAAAAATTGAAAACTCATAATTCGTCATTTAATTTGTTATACACTCACCTTTAATTTGTACTGTTCCCGTTTCTATACAACATTTACTTAATACTTCGACAAATGATAAGATAACTACATGACCGATTGTTCACAACATATATACATTTCATCATGGCGTTGAACAGAACTATACTAATCTGTGTTGTTCTGCATGTTCTGGCTGTTTTTGCTTTAGGCAGACCTTTTGAGCGAGGTAAGAATTAAAATGTTTACCTTATTCCGAAGACTGATTTATATACACTCTAAAACTATGGCATAAATAAGGGGATTACTCTACACAAATAATTTTGGAAAGCCCATTGATAGTTCTACATTTCTACTTCATGTTGTTATCGGATTCGGTTGACTGGTTTTCAAAAGAATTGATTACAGTATGTGTAATGTGGATGACATTTCTTCCTCTCCAATTTTCACATTAGGCTGGCACCTCTTTAACATAAAGAAAGGCCTTTTTGGCGAGGACAGTTTGCAAAATAAAGTTTAAAAATGAGATTTGATGTCATATTCCATAACCCTTTTATTTCCCCAAATTCTGGAAAGTTTCCGTCATATTTGGGTCACTGGTTTTAAAGAGAGAATTAGGTACTTGCGTAACACAGATAGTATATAGTTGGGTCATTTGGGCCATTCCGTGACCGTGGAGAGCAGAGCATCATTTCTCAGTGGATTTGTCTTCTATGAAGGTTAATGAACAAATTTAGCGGGGGTGCCCCTCGAGAAAGTGTGGGCGGAATCAAGGAGGGGGGAAAATTCATAATATAGGGGTCAAAAACGAAAAATGCTTGAATTGCTTTAAAAAGGTAACCAAAGTGTTCTTCTTGTTACAAGGATTAAAAAGGGTATACTTTGTACTACCTACAAGGTATGGTTACCGAGGTATAAGACAAAATTCGTCAAATGTCAAAGGTCATCACCAAAGGTTAAATCTTTAATATTGCACCGATTTCTTTAAAAATGGTCTCAAATTGTTAACCTTTTCACAGGGATTGCAACAAAAGTAGTTAATACTCTCACTTGTATTTGTTATCGAGATAAATGACAAACAAGGTCAACCCCATTGACCTCTATTGATCTCCAAATTTGAGAAATATGTTAGATGGTGAAAAATGTTTTTGTTGTAGTCTCTAAGGAAAGATGAACAATTTGAACCCATTTTTGAAGAAATCGGAGCAATATTTAAACCGGTTTAAACCGCAAGGTTTATGCCACCTATTTTGGCAGAAACTGGCAAAAACCTCAATTTTGTTCCGAAAATGCTTTTGAAATTTTCAAAAATGGTAATTATTGGTTTAATATTAACTCTGTAGAAGTAAGAATAAAAATTGCAGAACTAAAGTGGTTGAAAGTACAGTAAATAAACACAACTTCTAGCTCTTCATTATACAGTCTGATCTAGTACCATACTTTACTCAGGAATAACTGATCTAGTACAATACCATACTTTACTCAGGAATACCTTAGTGACAAAGTGAAAAATAGACTGAAAAATCATCTGTACCTTTAAATTTGATCGTAGGCATGCATAAATTTCATAACTAAATAGTAAATGAATGAATGAAACAAGTGAATACTTTTTAGACTAAATTTGAAAAATAAAATCTGATATGATAAAGAAAGGGAAGCAAGAGCAAGTACTAAACATTTAGATCAAAGTATGTAAATTGTACAATCCATGGCTAGTAGTTTGAGTTAACTGCTGCAGATATATTTGCATGTTTTGAAAATTGTCACAATGCACTTTCCTTTTATTTTTCTTTTCATTTTCACAATGTTTTCTCTTGTATATTCTTGTATTGAACAAATACAATAATGCAGGGCATTTTAAGAAGGGACTTCATTTAGTATACATACCCTAAAATGCTTGCATGACGAAAAGACATTTCCTATTTTTGCCTGTTTAAACCATTTTATGCCGTGTTTAAACAGGTTAACCCGGTTCTGAGGCAAAACCAGTGTTTGTCCGGCATAAATCCCAACCCTGAATAGTCGGTTTAAAAAACGTGGAATTGCCAAAGGTGCAATGAGTTTTGCAATGTCTTTGTGTTTCTTAAACTCAGTCAAACGAATACGACCAAATATTGATAATTATAATCTACATTTATTTGGCTCTCTACAGAGAACACAGTGCCTAAAGAAATACATGTACTTAAAAACAAAACCAATAACAAACTGAAATGCAGCATGCAGATGCTTTATGACTCTTGCATCTACTTTATGTTTTTGCAAATCACACACCACAAAATGTAACTCACACCACTTTTTGAAGACCATGACTTAACCGGATGATACAATCTGTCTGGCATATTTTAATGAAAGAGTCGCTAGAGCAACAAAATCGACAGCTATTGACCAAAATATGGTATCAAAATGCGCAGAAAATAATCGAGTTTCTTATTGTTGTATCAGTTTGAAAATTCGATACAAGGTTTTGAAAAAAGAGTAATTATTTTTTGGCTGTGTGTGTTTACATGTTGTGTTTGCTCCAAGGGGATAACATTTGATCATTTTATTTGTACACCATATTACTGTAATAAACACGTTTGTATACCTTATCAATATCATATGCAAACAGTAGTAGTAAAGTACCTAATGAAAATATCGTGAAGGTTACGTGCTTAACAGCTGCATTAATGTCTTGTTTTTCTCACTCATGATTTCATTATCGCTGTATTTTATCGTTGGTGAAATATTGTAATGTAAATAAGCATAGGTGGACCTTAAAGGTGCAACGAGAGATTTCACATAACAGGTGTCCCTAAAAATGTGAAAAATCTAATTTTTGCACTAATGTAAAGCTTTCTATCAGAAACGTCCCCATGTGAAAGGATTTAGCTGAAAAATATTTCTTTGGTACAAAAATTGTTTTCACTTTCAAGGCATTTCTGTAACCAAAGACAAGGTAAGAAATTTATTGGGGGTCTTATCTATATGAAATCACTACATATGACACAACATATGGGTGCCCCAAAATCTCTTGTTGCACCTTTAATTTCTTGCTGCATAGCTCGCGTGACTGTAACCTTTATAAATTATGTTCGTTCAGGGGCAGGAGCAGAAAACTATTTCAGTGTGTATGACACCAAAGATTGCACTTTGGTGCTAAAGATATCTTGAAGGTGAACGTTTTTACTTGGCATTAATCAAAATGGTAATAAACCTTGGATAATGTTTGATTGCCTTTTATAGCTTTCTTTTTAAATTATCTTTCTTAATTATACTTATTCTGGTATTTCGTTTGGAATCAAGAAATGTTTCTCATCTAGAGTTATCTCATAAAAGGTTAGAGAGAGAGAGAGAGAGAGAGGAGAGAGAGAGAGAGAGAGGAGAGAGAGAAGAGTCGAGAGAATCCACAGATCTATCCTTTTTGCTCTTTTTTCCCTTTGTTCTTTCTTCAAAATATGACACCGATTGTCATTCACAAGATGGAAACCCATGTAACAATGTCAACATTATCAGCAGAGCTGAATGGGGAGCACGGGATCCTAAAGACATCGAGAACCTAACCGAACCGGTGATATACAGTTTCATTCACCACACCGCAATGTCTCAGTGCTTCAACCAATATGACTGCAGTGCAATGGTTCGGAGAATCCAGAACTTACATATGGATGACAACGGTATGTTTCATTATGAGAAATTCCAAGATCTTACCTCATTGTTGTTCTTTGCTGCGCTGCTATGCCCTCCACTTGGCTGCCTCTAGACGTATGCGCTTGCACTCCCCCCCCCCCCCCCCCCTCTTTTCCATTTCAACCTGTCATCTAACCGTCGCATTCAGGAATCGTTTGAAAGAACATTTGTATTGCACATTGACCACCAGCAAACTTGCCATAACTTTGCAACAGAATAATAGCTGCCTTTTCAATCATCCGACGGACAAGAATGGTTCATAAGTCGATTATTGAAATGGGAAAGAGAGTGCAAGCCTGCATCCGTCTTAGAGGCAGCCAAGTGGAGGGCAGAGCAGCGCAGTAAATAAGAAGAATAAGATAAGATCTTGGAAATTCTAAAAACTGAAATTAACCTTTCAATATCAGAACTGACCTTTGTCGCAAAAACAAAAGAAACCATGAACACAAGAATGTGCTTGGAGAATGTGTATTGTCTAAAGACAACTAAAGCAGAAACAATCCGAGGATAAAATAACTCGGTCATTACTCGGTCAATATGTGTTCTTTTGGAAAGATTTTTTTCGGTGTCGGACAGCTAACGAAATGTATATACTATTCAGATGTGTATTAATTTGTATGGTTTACTTTTTCTCTTCGTGAAATAGAGGCGCTTTGAGGCTCTCTTTTTGAGACACCCAGTATGAGAGAACAAATTAGATAATGATGCATTGATATTTGTCATTGCACGGCGTGTAGACTGTTAAAAATGTCCGTATTCCGTTTTATCCCGTAAAACCTCGTAAAATACGGCTTTTGTTCCGTAAGGCATACATATTTTGTGATTACAACCAACTGCAATCATCCAACACCTACATATAAAAGGACACATTATTTGTATATTCTTATCACCCACAACCAGGTACATCTATCCCAAATCACGTTAAATTCTGTTCATTTTACTGAACGAAAAAATGTCTGAAAATTTTGCTGCCAGGCGTTATATTTTGTTCCGTATTCAGCTGTATACTACCAATAATGTAGTAAAGAACACCAAAAGACAAGTGTGCTATAGTAGATTTCAAATTAAGTGAGACTCCTTGCATATTCCGAATGGGATGGTATTGATATGGGGTTCAATCCCCGGCCATGCGGAGACTAGGCCTTTGTTGCCATTACAAAACATATTGTGTCCATAGTACAAAGTTAATGTACAGAATTGGCTTACTGGAAACTGATTGTATTCAGTTCTACAATGGTCTATTGATGATAGAATGACTTGCGCCATGGTTAGCCGGGATGTTAAATCCGCTTTGCGCTAATCTCTTAATACAAGGTCGGCCCATTTTTGAAAGCCAAATAAAAACTTACGTGTTATGTGTTACGTGTGCATTAATACAAGAATGCATTATTTCTCCAATGCTGTGATAAGGAAGGATATTTTGCAATGTCATAGGTAAGTTACGAATATTCGGCCTGTTCCGATTCCTTGCCGATTGATGGCCAAAAATCGCAGAAATTGAATAGAATTAGGTGTGAAGAAATACTTTTCACACGCACCTTCAAAATTTTGTTGGGTAATTAGATGAATATCAATTTTTCTTTCATGATTTTTCCCGACACCAATACCTTCCCTAATATTATTTAAAAACCGAAGGTCTAGCTAATTGAATGGATAGTAGCTACATTACTACACATTGTATGAGTATACCATAACCTTTTTACCTGTGGCCATTACAATAATTCCTCTTACCTCTTATGGTGAATGAGACAGACAAAAACCTTTAATGAGGTCTCACTTATTTTGAAATCCACTATAGGCTCAAACACGTATACTAACTTGGCCCACACAAATAGCGTTGCCAACCTCATTGACAACCCTAAATATTAAGGCTGCAGCGTGGTCTAACATGACGAGAAAAAAATATTCTTTTGATTGTCAATAGTTCGTTAGAAATCCTTTACTTGCTGAAAAATTATCTGGCAACAGGAAGATTATGTTTGTTATATATAATCAAAATTTTCAATGGTCTTTTTATCTGAACTGGCAAATAAATTTTCAAATCGTTCTATTGAGGGAAGGACTCCTCTATATCAGGGACAGTTTCACAATCTTAGCCAAGAGGGGAGCAACTTGTATATGTATTGCTTCAGCAGCTATTGTTTATTGATGCAAGCAGAGTCTGAGAATGATGCATGTTAACCACGATATCGTAGCAGACCATTAATCTCTGAAATACTTCAAGGGGGTTGATTTCGAACTCGCTTACAATCATTGAGATATTTGATCTCCAAGCATAACTATGCGATTTTACAAATTACAAAGGAAAATGTTCTTAATACCTTGGCAAGATTTATATGACAAATAATATCAGGAATAGGGTTGTCGTCTACATTTAGAGCTAATGCCTTTGGATTCGAACGTCCTTAATCTGACATATTTCTCTAGTCTGTCCTTTTGGAATACAACTTTCCTCTGTGCTTAATTTTTGCAAATCGTTTATCTCAAAACTTTGAGAATCCCCCCACACAAAACCTTGAATTTTGTTTGCTTTGGTTTGTCTTGGTATTTAGCATATACTCTTTCAATGTAAAAGAGTGAATTTCCACGTATTCAGGGCCAACATGTTTGAATGGAAACACACGCTGAAAGGAGTGAAAGTTGAATTTGTGATGACATATTCCACTCTTTTTACAGTGAACAATTCACTTTCACGCTCATTTCAGAGTGCAATTTTACCACTCAAATGGTGTTGACCTCCATTTCACTCCTTCACTCTTTTTCACTCTTTCCACTCGGTTTACATTTAGCGAGTAGGATTTTCCATTGCGTGATTTTAGATCATTCTTCTATTTTTTGTTTCTTTTAATGAAGTTTTTCAGTCACAAAAGTTGGCAGATCTAAACAATGAACTCGGTGATTGTTCGATTGCAGGTTGGAGTGACATTGGCTACAGTTTTCTGATAGGTGAAGACGGCAATGCCTATGAGGGCCGAGGTTGGGACCGTGTGGGAGCACATACAAAAGGCTACAACGATGTTGGGCTCGCTTTCTCAGTAATGGGCGACTTCTCGAATTTCTTGGTGAGTGTGACGTAATATAATAACTAAACCACACATATCGAGTGTTGGCATTATTCATGTACCGTATAATAAGAATTTCTAACTATCTGTAGTTTATGTATCTTCCTGTTTTCTTGATTGCAGCCGAAAAACGGGGCTTTAAAAGTGGCTCAAAACATGATAGCGTGTGGTGTTCATCTAGGGAAAACCAAGCCTGGCTACATACTTCGAGGACATAGAGATATGGGTAGCACCGCCTGTCCGGAGACGCTCTCTACTCGGAGATACAAACTTGGCCTAATTATTAACCTTATTATCAAGATCACAGCAAAAAAAGACATACAAACTTACGTGTTGTAAGGTGCAGTTAACGATTTTAACACCTTTTTAGTTTATGATTCAGTACACTCCTAATTCCTTGAATTTATTTCTAGTCATTGCAGACGGTTATTAGGGGCAAAATTCTTTTGGGCCTTACGGAATTAACAAAACATGCCCTTTTGGTTTAAATATAAAATTAGAGTTGAGTGTATGACAAAATTAAATGACGAATATGAATATATAGTTCGTTATTAAATTAGTCATGTCCATCACAATGACAAATTATGAATGCATTACTTGTCATTTAGTTTGTCATGTAATTTGTCAAATAAGACCCTTTTCTTGACAAATTAATAATTTCTGCCCGGTTTGCCGGTGGCGGAAACTACAAAATCTCAATTTCTTGCCGAGAAAATGGAATATGACCTTAGATTGGTACATATTCATTGGGCCAACGGGTCAGATGATACACAAATTACATTAAGGCTTCTAGATATTAACTAAAATAATACTGGTATTTCTCTTGGAGATATAAGGAGGGTGTGCTACCAACACTTGTTAATGCAAACAGGTTTTAAACTTACGTTTTTCAACATAAATATTGTTTGCTGGTGGAGTTTCACTAAAATGACTATATAAGGGTCTATTGTCATGTACAAGGCCTTCCGTCTCATGCTAGTTGCTCAATGTCCGCTTATCAAGGGATGCATACTAATTAAACAACAAAATAAAGCAAGGAAGGAGAATTTGAGATTAAGATTTATTTAAAAATAAAATCTGGAAGTGCTGCTGTTTTCAACAGTTTCAACTCAATGTTAACCAGAACTAAAATGTGTTACAGTGGTTTCATATGATATGCTCTTCTGTAATGGATTTTGGCATGCCGATTGTCACAAAACTGGACGTGACATACTTTGTGAAGCATGATTCATTCCTGACTTTCAATCCATAATCTTATTTGGAATGGACACTTTGCAGATGGGCCTGACCTATTGATATTTGGAAACGAGCATGTCACGTACCGCATATCTCGCTGCTTAGAGTTTGTGGGTCATTTAAATGGCCGCCTTTGTTTTCTTTAACAGTCGCCAATATAATAGTTGTAACTTTTAGAACTGTAATGGCCCGTTTAACAATATTTTTGGTTGAAAACAAATTTGGGATGATTAACCATATTCTGACATGTTGCGTACATTGTATGTTTTTGAGAATACCTTGTAATTTACCAATAAACAAGAAAAGGGGGCAATCATCGCTTAGCGAGAATGTTAGTACCTTATATGATAGTGTGAATACTTAAAAGCATAGGACCCTTGTCATTTAGATTAAAAAGCTAAAATATGTAACGAACTTTTATTTAATGTTCACCATTTATTACAAAGCTTTGTTACAAGAAATAACCTCATTAAATAACTGTAGTAGGGTCATCCCGTTCTCGCAGATATTTTTCTGTAGTTTGTAGGGCGATGAATCAGACTTTTTGGATCCAACCTCTGGAAAATGTGGAGAACATTGTAAAATAAGGGGGTAAAATTAGCACTGGGGTAATTTTGCCCTCTAATTAAGCAACCAAACATTTTGCATTCTACTTATGCAAGTAAATGCCAAAAATTGTAAAATAAGGCACGACGAATAATCTGACAACAGTGTAACTAAATGTAACTAAAGGTCAGAACCTAGACAAAATATACATGTTTTAATCCTTTTAACGAGACCATTGTATCGATGAGCATTTAAACATAATATGCCTTGATTTCAAAATTTATTAAGTATTAATTTTACCCCCTTGTTTTACAAAAAAAAACCCACATTTCCCAGATGTTGGCCACAAAGGTTCCGATTTAGCACCATTCAAACTATTATAGAAAAATATCTTCAAACCTTCCTCCCCAAAAGCTCCCAAACTTCGAGAAAGGGTCCTCATTTATTATGTTTATGGGGTTTTTCCTTAACCTGACCTATCTGACACACTTTTTTACATACTTATGAATTCGGAAACTTTAACAGAATAAACCTGTGCTTTATTCCGTGAAGGGTTCCCGAATTCATAAGTGTGTCAGAAAAAAAAAATGTGTCAGATGGGTCAGGTCGGAAAACTCCCTCATGTATGCCTATACTGTTGTGTGTGTGTTTGCGATAGCAGTGGATCTATGCAATGTACAAGGTTTCCTATTACTCCGTCTAGTGGGCAAGGTTACAGATCCACCTCGAAAAAAAAAAATCGTTATCGAAGGAGTTTTTGAATTGAAAATAATACAACTTATGGGATGTTACTAGACACTAATATTCAAGTGATTAGAAATTACTGTCATTTCACCATATTATTAGAGACCAATCATTTTGAACGTCTTCTTCGTTTCTTGCCGGATGAGGGGCAGAAGCGAAAGTGTGTATGTAAAACGTTTGGGCCAACTCACTGTTGATTGGTTGGGGTTTGGAAAGTCTATATCCACCGGCGGACGAAGTAGGGCACTCATTGAGAATTGTGATCCGCACCCAGTGTCTGTGATGGAGGAACCACATAGGCAGGTGGCGATGGCCGCAAGCCCCCATCGGTTTGTGCATATTGCTGTTGAAAGCGACCGCCTCCTGTGCGAATCCGGTTTAGGGTGACCATCCGGCGTGGGAAGATGCTGCAGGTGGTAGTTCTGTCTTAGGTGTAATGGAGAGTTGGTTGGTCTTGGAATGTCTAGCCAGGCAGTAGTTTCCATGTCTGTAGATGTTGAATGGGGAATGGAGAGTTTAGCAGCGTGGGGGGGGGTCGGAAGAAAGGTCGGCGAGAGCGCAAGTCTCTGCTACCGAGTTGGTGCGATTCTTTGATGGTGTTATGCAGCAGGTGGTGCTTGTATCCAGCAGGGCCTTGTCACTAGTTTGTGCGAGTGGGGCTCCCTCCGAAGTGCTGCAGGTGCATGCCTGGAAAGCACTAGTAGAAATTCAGATGGAGTGAGGTGGGCGGAGGGGCCACCAGTTATGGTCCAAGGTTCGTTGGTCCGTGTCCACTATTTGTGTGATAGCTGCTGCAACCATGCGGGCGGGCATATTCAGCAGTGCTTGTAGACCGGGCCAATGCCGTGGTGGCGCGTAGGGTCGTTGGGCTGGCACCCCATGAAGATCAAGCAAGTCGGCACAGGGGTTATTCCTCGAAGATACCGGCGAATTACGGACTCGAGGTTCTGCCGGTAAGTAAGCTGACGGTCAAGTTTTCACTACCAAGTAGATTGGGTTGTAGGAGTGTTGGAAACAATTTTTTTGGTTGACCATTTTCGAAAACTGTCCTCTCCTCCAACTAATGTTGCAGGGGTATCGATCATCAGTAGTTTGCCAGTCCCCAAAACATTGAATGAGGGGGTTTAGGGGAGGGTGGTAAAAGTTTAAGTGGCAAGGTTGGCCTTTCAATGAGTGTGATAGCAGGATCCTGTAAGCTCCGAAAGCATAATAGTACATTTTTGAAGAGCGAGCGCCCATTTTCCGGATATTTTGCGATTTTGACACAGTTGCATTGGTAATGGGATAGTAAACTATACCTTTGAATGGTAGGGCTCAAAACTCTCTATATGTCGTAAAAGAAGGATTTCTTTCTAATTAAAATAATTAATACCGGAGATCTCCGATAATAATTCAACGGCTGCTGGAATCGTCCTTCAATATGAAGTAGCCGGGAATTTGCGCCATGTACGTGTCTACGCTCATCCATTAGGGGTTCCATCGGTTCAGGCAAGTCAAATTAGAGGTCATTTTCGTGAGGTGGCACTATTTCCGGGACTATTCACCATGGACGGACATAAATTTGGCGTTTCCAGCTCCGCCATTAAATTACAATCAGAGATCCCAATGCTAACTACACTATTGCTTCTTGTATGGCAAATACGCATTTTTGGGCATTACCACTCGCAGGTATAGTTTACTAGACAATTGCCAATACAACTGTACAGAAATATCTAATTTTGAAAATTGGGGCGCTCTTAATTGCTGTTATTGACCCGGAACTCTGACCCGGGTGAGCAATGTAACAGATTCTGGTGAGTGCTCCAACTAATTTCTTCCAAGATTGTAGCTTTCGGCTTTGACAAAATGTGGTGTGGTAACTGGAAGAATCAATTTACATAATTTGGACTACTTGATATGCTACCATCTTGAGCTTTAAAAAATTAAGTAGAGGTTAGTTAGTTGAATTAGAAACCTGAATTTCCCATACATTTGTGCAGTGATGGTGTGCAGATACTTCGACGAAAGGAAGGTGGTCGTTTTCAGCACATGACACACGCGCATATGAAGGGTTACTGTTGTTATTTTAGACATTATGTACATGCATATGTACATTTTTTTATTAGAATTTTCTTTTAATTTTGTCCCCTGCCACTCCTGTTGAGGAACAACCAGTGGGGTGGGGATCCATGAGACAATTCGAACAATTAACAGAGTGGTCTATGGAGAACTGAAAATTACTCATAAAACACGGAATGTTAAAATTGGTTTAAATTTTCAGCGTTGGTAGGACTAGGGGCAAATCAGAAGAGGTTATGATCACCATTGGATCTCTGTATGTCACTTTCATTAGCTACACAATATGAGTGTGAAATTGACAGATTAATTAACGTTCGTCAAATGTCATTGACTAATCGATTGGTTAAAAAAAGAACACCAATGGCTATGTATACCAGATGTTAATTATGATGATAATAAAGGTCAATGATGTGACGTCAAACTTCGGCCATCTTGTTTGTTAACTGACCTAGATATCGGGAAAACAATAGTGTCATCCATTGCCATTCCCGCTTTGAATTGAATACTTTCGATTGTGGTATTTGAGTTCAAATAAGATGACGAAAGATTCCACTGAACACTATTTTTTTACATATCAAAACGTTTGGGGTACTAACGCTAGGCACCAATTTTGTCACGGTCTCTCCCTTTGAAAAATAGCGTGTTTTTTGCATAAAACATGTCATAGAAATTGAAATATCTTACGGACAATTTAGTTTCAGTAGAGAAAAGTATTTCAAGGTATGCTCTTTCTATTAAACATTGAAAATATCTGAAATTCAGTCGGTGAGGCTCGCGTTTTTACATATGAAATCTGTTAGAATTCGTTTTATATAACGCGCTCCCATTAAAAAATTAGCAGATTTTGGCATAAAACCGGTCATAAAAATTGAAATATCTTACGGACAATTTAGTTTCAGAAGAGAAAAGTATTTCAGGGTATGTTCTTTCTATTAAATACTGAAAATACCTTCAATTCAGTCGCTGAAGCTCGCGTTTTTACATATGAAATAACGCTGTTCCATTGAAAAATAGCAGGTTTGGGGCATAAAACCTGTCATAAAAAATTGAAATATCTTACGGACAATTTAGTCTCAGTAGAGAAAAATATTTCAAGGTATGCTCTTTCTATTAAACATTGAAAATATCTTAAATTCAGTCGCTGAGACTCGCCTTTATACATATAGCATCGTTCAAAATTCACCTTATTTCTTTTTCTACAATACTAAAAAACATCTAAAATCGCTAAAATTCACTGAGATTTTAATCCAGCTGTAAATCGTTGAAAAATAGAGAGGTGTTGGCAAACCTAAAGGGTCTAAAGGGAGAAAACATATGTTCGGCCGAACATTTCATAGAGCTTCAGATAAAATTTCCGTGATTCCAAAATAAAAATATTCAGAGACAAATATTGGTGGTTAATACTGACATTAGGGACACACCTTTAAAACAGAGTATTTTACGTCTGGACAGTAATTCAATCTCTTGTTTCTTCTTCTACACGATGGAATAGATATTTAAAGCGCCACGTCCAAAAAGGAGAAGTCGTGAGTCTCGAACCAGCGACTCCCACGTATTATACTGGATCGCAGTCCGTTACCTATTCAAATCACACGAGTATATATTTTGGTGTGTGGAATATATCGCTATTTCAAATCACAATTAAAAAAAAGGTAAACTGTCCATACCATTTCTCTAGATCACATCTCTTCCTTTTGTCGTATGCTAGGAGTCTTTGAAATATAGAAATAATAACGCTTCCTTCCAACCTCCGTATATACCCATCGGAACATAAAACTTTTAGTGATCAATTCGTGCCATTGAAGAGACACACTAATTTGTCCATCCAAAGAATCGTATATAGTTTTCTCGATTTCCTGAGAAATGGTGTTATTTGAAGTACGCGTTCGAAAGTTATGGTCACTTTTGTATTTCTATAGATTTTTTTTTTTTACTCTGCTCATACAATCTTGCGCAAAATTCGTGGGACAATGAGCTTCCTGACACCTCTTTTACTACCTAAATGTGCAGAAATTTGTTTTAGCACATGCTTTCTTTGAAGTTAACATTTATTTACCTTTGTTACCTCCCCTCCCGCCCCCACCAATCAATGTTGAGGTAAACATACAGCATCATCACTCACAGGTACCAATATCAGCAACATTGATATAGGGGAGCGGGGAAAGGGTCATTATGACCAAATGTCCCAAAAATTTCGCACAAGATTATATGAACGGAGTGAAAAAGAAAACATATAAAAAGTGAAATATCTTACAGACAATAGTTTTACTTTCCGTAGAAAAAGTATTTCAAGGTATGCTCTTTCTATTAAACATTGAAAATGTCTTAAATTCAGTCCCGGAAACTCGCGTTTTTACATATGAAATCTGTTAGCATTCGTTTTATATAACGCTCTCCCATTGAAAAATCGCAGGTTTTTGGGCAGAAAACTTGTCATAAAAAATGAAATATCTTACGATTAATTTAGTTTTCGTAGAAAAAAGATTTCAAGGAATGCTCTTTCTATTAAACATTGAAAATGTCTTAAATTCAGTCCAGAAACTCGCGTTTTTACATATAAAATCTGTTAGAATTCGTTTTATATAACGCTCTCCCATTGAAAAATCGCAGGTTTTTGGGCAGAAAACTTGTCATAAAAAATGAAATATCTTACGATTAATTTAGTTTTCGTAGAAAAAAGATTTCAAGGAATGCTCTTTCTATTAAACATTGAAAATATCTTAAATTCAGTCGCTGAGACTCGCCTTTATACATATAGCATCGTTCAAAATTCACCTTATTTCTTTTTCTATAATATTAAAAAGCTCCTAAAATCGCTGAAAATCAATGATATTTTAATACAGCTACAAAGTATTGAAAAATAGAGATGTTGGTAGCCAAGGGTCTAAAGGGTCCAAAACGGAGAAAAGAAATTAATATGAATTATTCATTTTTCCCTCAATCGAAAAACTTTCTTTGTAATACACAGATTTCTGTGATGACATACTCGGGCACATTGGTGCAACTCTTAGTATGTTCATTAGATACCCCACAGAAATGCAGTCCAATTCAGAGTTTTCATTGTCCTATTTTTTTTTCCTACTCAAAGTCCTATTTTGACTGAACTACAAAGGTTATTATCGCTAATATGAAAGACCGTATTACAAGCGACGTTTAGATGAACTGTTTATGATTATTTGCCAGTATGTATAAGCAACATCAGTATTACATAATTTTGACGAAGCAACATTTGAGATTAAAACACCTGGCATCATTTCTACATGCCATTAAATATTTAAAGTTACGTTGTACTTATTACGGGCAAACATATGACTCAACATCCGCAGCCTCCAATAACTGCGTTGAAAAATGTTGCAGGTTATTATGCTATTTTATTGCCCGTCGTTTCTTCACAGAGTAGGAAAAGGTGGTGGTGACACTACCGTTCTAACTTATGCAGTTAAAACTGCCGTGCTCATTTTATTTACTGATACCCTCAAACCAGGCCCGCGACATTATTTGCACATTGGAGAGTTCATTTTGAATTAAAAAAGAACTCGACAACTAAATGTGGAACAATGTCACGAAATATTTGGACAATCGACGGTCTACAAGTTTACAAACAATCTAAAAGGTTCTTGAAGCCTATGCTGTTTGCTCCCGCGTTGTCAGTGACGTCGTGACGCATCATTGTAATGCATCACTAATTGTATTAGACTTTTCTTTCAAAAACAACAACAACAATGAACAATGATCAGAGGCTTTAAAACCAAAGGGTGCTATTTTCTTCAATGCCAAAAAGGTAGAAATATCTAATCAAAATCAACCAACCATCTTCATGAAAATACATGATTTGTCAGTTGACAAATAATAAACAAACAAACAAAAAGAGTGATAAAAAGAGTGATAAAACGATAAAACTGAAATCAAAGCTGAAACAACAAAACCTTCAAATTGAAATCCATTGCAAAACTGCTCGACGACGCTAAAATGCATCAGCAACTGACTGGAAAATGCAATCGAACATGAAGTTGGAATTGAAGAATCAAACTGGGACAAATAACATATTGTGGACATAATACATCAATCAAATTCATAAGGAGAGTAGTAATTCAGAATCTGATGACGATGCTATTTAGTAAAACCTTCATTGTCCTTCGGCAGATCCATACCCTTGCACAAGAGTCTGTACTGAGCGTTTTTATGTTTTCTGGTCAACATTGAACTGCTAATTCCAAATCTTGATGATGATGCGACTTTGTCATCCTTGAGCATTTTGAGATAGGGAAGGGATAAATTAACAGGGGCAAAACTTTCATACGGGGTTAAATGTTGCATAGATATGTTCAACTGCATGGTTCTAAGGATTAAAATGTATAGCTTGCTTAGATCTACAACCTTTTGTGTACGTTTGCACGACAGGCCAAATGCTGTTCAAGGTCATCATGGGATAATGATCCGATTTGTATCAAATTGGTCTCAAATTGTTCGTATGGGATGTTACAACAGGAAATACTTTACTTTATATTAATCAGCTCAAATGTATTTTAGCAGAGGCGAGAGTGCTGATCCCCCATCCAGTGGTCACCATCAATATTTCCCCCTCAATTATGTTTTAAATGACAAACAAATTACATAACAGCATGACGAATTTGAGCCATTTGTAGAATAATCTGTACGTTCTAAAATTTACCCCATGATGACTTTGAACCATTTTATGCCTACTGTGTTAAAGGTCATTGTCCCAGATATTCAACCAAATTGTAATAAATTGTGTTATTAGATAAAATTCAGATCATTTTGTGCACAATGCTCATTTGTTTGTGTTTAAAGGGTATTTCTGACCTTGGCGTACACGAGATACCTTAACAACACATAACATACTTAAATAATACCAAATTAAGCAATACCCAAAAGGAATTTATATCCCTTAAATTCCCAAATTTCATTTTTGCTACTTTTCAAAAATCACGAGATTGATCCCTGACTTGTGTTTACGGGGAAAGTGCTCCCAGAAACAGAAATACCGCTACCTCCTTTTTTGCGGTGATCGCCAGGTTGCTAGTAATTTTCCTCTAGGGACGTAAGGGATATATAGGAACATTCTTATGAAACTAGAGCACTTTTTTTCTTTTTTTGCATTTAAAAATGACCGGATCTGGACAATTAAATTGACAGAGTTTCCTATGGTGAAATGTTCAAACATAATGAAAATGGAGTGTTAGAGTCAATTGTGAATTTTTAGCATAGGTTATTTCGTGGTTCTCTGTAAAACAAGATGTAAAGTGGAAGAATATGATATACTTTTAGTCGTAGCTAGCGATTGGCGTGCGCAATACCGGATTTCGACCCAAGATCAAGTGTTACGCATGCTCATGAGCAGAAATCGCTTGCTGCGACTGGAAGTAAATCGTGGGCTCTATGATCACCACCAGATCTTTGAATGATTGAAGTTGGCCATACCGATTGTATGATTGTAATTCATTCTAATGATGCTCATTCAAGAAGGCCACCACCAAAAGAAAAGCAGGTGTTAATGTTCTAATAATATAAAAATAATATAAAATGTTTGTACGTACCATATTTGACCAACATAGCAGCGAACTAGCATGTGAAAGTGGTAATTTTAGTGTATTAACATTGGTCCAATATTGATATCTGGGTAAAAGGCGTCTGGATGTTATTATAGATCTACTTACTTTGCTTTGCCAATTTTATGTTAATGGAAACTTTAATTTGCCTCATGAAAAAAAAAAACGAGGATGGCTTTCACTCTTTGTAATTTAACAATAACTTCTAATAAGTATTCTATTACCTCTACTGCCCATTATTCAAAAGCACGCTCTTTGATTGGTTGTTTACAGCCCATTATTCTGCAATAATGGGTCGCGTTTACGCTCTAATGCGTGATGCAAAGCGCACATTCTTTCGGCGCGTGCCACATCATTATAAGCGCACACGCTAACAATTTACGCGGAGAAGACAAAGTGTGCGCTCTAAAGACGTATAACAACTGTTTCGTTTTTAGTAAGAAATGGCCGTTTTCGGGGATTAGTTTACTTTATTACGGTAATAGAATAGAAATAAAGGGGCGTGTTCACATGGTGTATGTAGAATATGTGTCCTCGGCAGTAAAAACATTTTAATAATGGGTCTCGGCTTCGCCTCGCCCATTATTTATGTTTTACTTGCCTCGGACACATTATTCTTACATAAAAATGACATCTTACCCTTTATTTCTTAAATGAAAGCTGATTCATTCAATAGATCCGTCTTCTGAAATGTCAGATATCAGTGCGTAACACAACTTCATTACGGTCTATACCTCAAACACCGTATGTTTCTTTGCATAGAGGAGATACACAGACACTGCATGCTACATTATCTTTGTTCATCACTGTATGTGCCTTCTGGTTTGCCATATCTGTGTGCAGGTGCATCATAGCGTGTGACGCCGTATAACACAAAGCACACCCCTTAAAGATATGGAACGTCTTTGGCATTCCCGAATAGCCCCAAGCATAAATCTGTCCATTCTATAAGACCCGTATTTCCGGGAAGAGATGGTGATGAATCGAGTGATTTTTGTATTAATGTCTAGGAAAATAAACTGCCTTGTCATTTGAGCGATAGCTCTGATTTAAAACCAGGTGATAGCCCTTTAATATAATGCGATTCAGTTTGATGTTCAAACGACTTGAAATAACATCAACAGCGCAGTAGACACGGGGTTTAAAAAGGGAATTAAAGATAATTATTTGTCTGCGCGTTAGAGAATACCTTGGGCTCTCTGTAATGGTAAGTGACTTATTCTATGTTATAGAGATTTTCTTTCAATAATATACAAATATTTTTTTTTCAAAATGGAGTTTCAAATTACCTTTAAAATGTAAGTACATTTATTTTAATCCCCACATGAAATCACATATTGGATATTACAAACAACTTAGTGGTAGGCAACTGTCTACTTTGTCTAGAAAAAGGTAGGTATTGTTTAATAAAGACAATCGTTTTTTAAGGTTTTTATTGTTTTATATTTTAAGATCTTTAAATATATTAGATATCATTGTTAAAGTGACAGGAGGAGATTTTTAGGACACGAATTTCTCTCAATTTCACTGGATCGGTTGTAGACCATCTACCGAGGAACGTTTCGAAGGTTTATTGGACAAACAGGTGCAAAAGAAAACCGCAAACATTGTTTTGAACTTGCCTGCTATCGTAATCGTTCCCCATAGAAAACCATGCTTTGACTTTCTGTCGTGCACGACAGAAACTACTAAATCATCAACTTATTACATAAAGACGGCGTATTCGGCATATTCAATTCAGGTGTGATCTAATACATTGGTAAGCATTCCAAATATGTAAAAACCGGGGTTCCAGAAAAATTTCTGTAAATCTCCTCATGTCTCTTTAAGTCCAGCAAAATTAAAAGTAATTTTACCAATACCAATACCAAAAGACATTTATAAAGCGCCCTACCAGTGAACACAGCGCTGTACAAGAAAACATATATATGTACAACAAAAACATGATTCTGAAAACATTACACAGTACATATTAATGTTCTAAACAAAAACAGCAAGCCAAAAATCAACCAAACAGGTGAGTTTTAAGATGCGTCTTGAAAATTTGAAGAGATTTTGCTTCCCTGATGTTTCGTGGAAGATTGTTCCATAAGCGTGGTGCAGCTACTTGAAAGGCACGATCACCGGTTACTGTCCGTGTTCTTGGAATGTGAAGAAGGAGTTTGTCGTAAGAGGAACGAGTAGAATAAGTTAACGTTTACGGAACAATGAGTTCTGAGAGATAATCGGGAGCTAGAGAATGAAGACACTTGTATACATAGACGAGGATTTTGAAATGAATACGAGTCTTGATTGGAAGCCAATGGAGACGATGCAATAACAGATTACTGGGATGATCACGTCCAACTAAGAATATAAGTCGGGCTGCTCTATTTTGTAGCCTTTGGAGCCGTGTTAGATCGTGTTGAGTGGCTCCCAACAGCAAAGCATTCCCATAGTCTATTCTGGAGAATATTAATGATTGAACGGCAAGTTTGCAGGTGTCTTGATCCATATAACGGCGTATGCGAGATATATTGCGCAGATGGTAGCTGATACATTTTACTAGCGAAGATATTTGATCAGTCATAGACAAAACAAGGGCAATATATTCCAAGATTTTGAGTGAAGTTGTTGGTGCTATTCTGACATTATCAATACAAGTATAACGTTCTTGAGACGAGAAATGGATCTTGATGAGCCGGCAATGAAAATTCAGTCTTTGATTGATTAAGTTGTAGTTTGTTGAGAAGCATCCAGTCTTTGGATTTGTTTGTTATAGGTTTGTAGTTTGTACAAAGAGCATCCTCACATGTGCACCAGATATTCTGGATCAAAAGTACATACATTTGCGTATTCATCGGCCTAGATATGGTAAGCACGTATGGATTACGATGCGCAGTATCTTGCCAAACAGGATGGTATAAAGCTGTATCTCGTGGTCCATGATCGATCCCTGTGGGAAGCCCGATATGTCCATTAAATGGACTGTCTGATGAGTCCCGGAGTGCACACACTGTTTTTTCGATGGCGAAGATAGTGAGTGAACCAATGCTAAGCTGTGCCTGAAACATGAAAAATCTGATGTTAACCTGGAAAACAAATATGGAATGATCATAGGATATCAAAATGCTGCACTAGGTTCGGTAGCATAACAAGAAAAACGACATGTGTTTGGCAAAGGCAGATATAAAAAATTTTTGTGGACTCGTAGAAGAGCTGATTCAGTAGAGTGGAGGGGCTTGTAAGCAGGACTGAAAATGTTCAGTCAAAGTATTTACAGTCAAATGCTCAGTTAAGCGATCTGCTGCAGCCATTTCTATAACTTAGCCATGAAACCTTAATGTTCGACACCGGCCGTAATTCTTGAGCATATTTTGTCCAAACGTTGTTTTTGATAATTGGTGAGATGAGCGCTTCCTGAGAGAATCAGGGAAAACACCTGATGAGAAGGTAAATTGATTAATTTGTCATGCAATAGGATAAAGCAAGAAGAGTGCTCCTTTAGAAACCATGTAGGGACTGGGTCGAGCAAACCAAGATTTGTTTGACAACTTCTTTAGTAAACCAAGACCTCGTAGTCCGTTATTAGCCTAAAATCATTCAACCTACAGATTTCCGGAAGGGAGTCACTCCTCCTGCCCTACTCCATCAAACTCAATAGACACAGATACATTTGTAACACTTGCTTTCACTGCAAATTTTTCAAGATTGTTTTGGCACTTTCACATTATCTGTCATTTTCTAGTCTTCATTTCGCAGAAAACCCCATCTGAATTTGTCTTAAAGTTATCAAATCTCTTGCACTGTACTGGTAGGTCATACTTAATCGGCAGACGTCTGCAGACGCTAGCCTATCGAACAAGCTTTTCAAGCTACGCGTTCATGTTTCATGCATCTGGCGCGCAAAGCATGTCGTAAGACTAGCGTCGGCAGGGAGTATGCCGATGAAGTATGAACCCACCAAGTACAATTCCAGAGAGTGATAATTTCGTGTTGTTCAGATCAATGAAATACACAAACGATTAAAATTAGCCTATGTATCAAAATCATGATTAGCGACAAAAAAACAAACAAAAAATCCTAATCATGTATATAGCTTGATGTGATTGATTGATTGATTGATTTTATTACGGTAAAACAACATTAAAAATACACTCATAACATGACATAGTAACATAGAAAAGACATGAATATAAAATACAATTAAGAGAATAAGTTATTTATACATAAAAGACATAAAAATGTTTCAAACCCTGGAGAGGCGATGAAAGTCTAAAAATACCTATTTCCAATGGGGTCCATTGACAAGCCAAATTTGGAAGGAAACAAAAATATTGACAAGACATGTATAAAGAGCCTCACCTACAGTGAACACAGAGCCTTGTGTACAAGAACACCATATATATGTACAACAAAACATGCTTCTGCAAACATTACCAGTACATATTAAGTTCTTAAACAAAAAACAGCAACAAAAATCAACCAAAACAGGTGAGTTTTAAGATGACGTTTGAAAATTTGAAGAGGAATTTGCTTCCTGATGTTTCGTGGAAGATGTTCCATAAGGCGTGGTGCAGGCTACTTGAAAGCACGATCCACCGGTTACTGTCCGTGGTTCTTGGAATGTATGAAGAAGAGTTGGTCGTAAGAGAAGAGTAGAATCGTGACGTTTTATGGAACAATGAGTTGAGAGAGATTCGGGGCTAGAGAATGAAAAGACATTTCTATACATAGACGAGGATTTTGAAATGATACGAGTCTTGATTGGAGCCAATGGAGACGAGCCATAACAGATTACTGGATGATCACGTCAAACTAAGATAGAAGTAGGGCTGATCTAATTTTGTAGCCTTTGGAACCGTGTTAGATCGTGTTGAGTGGCTCCCAAAAAGCAAATGCATTTCCCATAGTCTATTCTGGAGAATATTAATGATTGAACGGCAAGTTTGCAGGTGTCTTGATCCATATTATAACGGCGTATGCGAGATATATTGCGCAGATGGTAGCTGATACATTTCCTAGCGGAAGATATTGATCGTCATAGACAAAAAGGGGTCAATAGAATTCCAAGATTTCTGAGTGAAGTTGTTGGTGCTATTCTGACATTATCAAATACAAGTATAACTTCTTGTGAGACGAGAAATGGACTGATGACCGGCCAATGAAAAATTCAGTCTTTGATTGATTAAGTTGTAGTTTGTTGAGACGCATCCAAGTCTTTGATTTGTTTGATTTAAATGTTTGTAGTTTGCAAAGAGGCATCTCACATGCAACCGATATTCTGCAAAAGTACATACATTTGCGTATCATCGGAATAGATATGGTAGCTGATGTCTATTACTGCGCAGTATTCTTGCCAACAGTGATGCGTCTAAAGCGTATCGTAGTGGATCCCATGATCGATCCTGGTGGGAAGCCTATTCCATTAAATGCACTGTCTGATGAGATCCCGGATACACACACTGTTTTTCGGATGCGCGAAGATATAGTATAGGTTGATGTCAGATTTTAGATCCCGTGGATTTTGGTGCCAAAATTGATTTTATTGGATAACTTTGTCAATTGTGGGGTGCTGATTTCACAAAAAGGTAGGTGCCATTTTTTTTCAACCACGCCTTCAGTCGCCTTTTTGAATTTAAATCCCCGATTTTTCATTAGTATTTTTCATATCGATGATCTGGGTGAGGAGCAATTTAGCGCGGTTAAAATGGTGGCAATACCTATGTTTGTGATACCGGGATTCCATTTAAAGCATTATCTTACTTTGTAAGGATTGGTTTGGCCGCCATCTGGAATTTCAAAATGGCCGCCCATTTCAACTATGTTATGTCCGTTTCTCGGCTTATGAGCAACTTAGAATAGTAAAAAATGGTGGCCAAATGACCAATGTTTTATGATACAAGATATTCCATTAAAAGCATTGACCGCTTGTTCACTAATTTGGGTTGGAGCATCTTGAATATTCAAAAATGGTTCTTCGCCTTTTTCAATGAAATGATGGTACAATTTGATCCCATATCTTGGCTTGTGAGACGTAGGAAAAGTGAAAGTAGGTGGCAATCCCATGTTTTGGATTACCAGGGATTTATTAAAAGCATTCTTATTTGTATTTAATTTGGTTTAGTCGCCATCTTGATTTCCAAAATGGCCGCCAATTTCATTTATACGTAGTCCAGACGGGGAATGCCGATATATAATCGGTATCCGTCTCGAATTTTATAATCCGATAAAGACTAATTAGACGGACATTCCTACAGCTCAGGCGACTTCACCTGCGCCCGGCCGGGCCGATTTGGTAAATTTAACCGAGCGGGAGGATAAAAGACAATATGGCATGCGTAAAACGCTTCACTGGGGCTGCTATAAGGATGAGCTGTTTCATATTTGAGTTAAATCTGATAATGTTAGTAACAATTAGAGTGCTTAAAGGTGATGAATACTTCCAAGTAAGAACTTAGTTTTAGCCACTTTATTTAGCTTGGTTTAAAGACTTCAATAATAAATTTTGAGTACCTAAATACACGAAGGGTTAGGGGTGGATGGCGCAATTGGGACACAGAGATTGGTTAAGTTTATGGATGGAATACAAGTTTGTTTCTTCGATCTACCTTCCGCGTACTGAAAACCCTTGTTCAGAGTCCGGCTACTGCAAAGCCTTCGATCTACTTTTCCACGTACTACAAGTCAGAAGTGTTCAGATGAAATTTCTCCGGACTATCATCAGTGGCCATCATGGGAAAACCAGATTTGTTACGAGGCCCTCCAACTGATTATAATGACTCTACAGGCTACAGTGCATTGCCTTGCTCAAGGGATATCCCATTTTGTTGTAGGTCCTCATCACAAAGCTTTTAAAACACTTGATCTTGACTTGCACGAAAGAGCAATGAGACTGCACTCTTTCACCGGAAATACAACTGCTTTGAGAGGTTGGTGAGGTCATTGATCTTGTTGCTTCACTTCATGCTTATTCACAAAGTATCTTGAATCCATAAGCACTGAAGATGGTCTTCATTCACCAATCACCATCGACAATCCATAAAATCTTTACTGGGAAAGTGTTTTAAGCGTGGTGAGTAGAGTACACAATTGTAACCAATATCATGGTCTACATTGACCTCCTCTTTTGAAGCAACTTTGCAGCTACGAAAAACTTTGTATACCATAATCCAGAAATTGTCACGAAAGCCACCAACTAGGCTTCATATGAGACAGGAAGATATGGTGGGTGTCTGTGAAGAGGTAAGTAATCTTCAGAGATCAGATACGAGCTGACTTGGTCAAGACCTTTCGCAGATGGCAAAAGAATTCTGAGTTATGAGTTTATATGAACCAGTAGAGAGTTCTTTGATTCCAGCAAGTAGACAGGGGAGGGTGGGAGCTTGGTCTCGGTGCCCTTGCTCCTGATCTCTACAAATATTCTCGACTTGTCCCAATTTGTCTTGCCCAAATACAGATATTTAAGTTTGTGTATGACCAAGAAAACTTGGGGAAGCTCTAAATTGGTGCGATTTCGATGTGGGATATGTCAGGCATTCCCTTACACAATCTGTTTTGCACCAAAACATTGGAACAGCTTATCAGTTTTTGTTATCCACAGATCAACTCTTTCCTCCGATGGCAGTTCTTCAATTCCAAATGACAAGAGTACTTTTGTCCATGTCATTTGATGAGTCTAATAGGAACCACCAAGTGACTGTAGGTAGACTTTATTAACACCGGCTGATACATCACGCGGGTGGAGATCAATAACAAGTGTGCATTATAGACGCAGGCAGTTGTTCGAGTTATCAATAAATGTCCAACAATGGTACACAAGCTCTTATTTTGCCAGCACCTTTGTTCAAAGCCATCAGTAAGATTGTATCGGGTATAGTGAAGGATGTGATATCTTCGACAGCTATATATGATAAAATCACTTAAAGTCAGACACATGGCAAAAGGTTTGCTGGCATTGATCCGGTCAAGTTGACTCAGAGTTTCGACTCTAATATCAAATTAGTAGCACAGAAAACCCTGCGTTAATATAATTGAACAAAGTCTCAAATGACAGATTACTTGGAGGAAGGAAAGCTATACTCCATGACATATGAAGATAGCAGAAAGAGCTTAGTTGGCATCAACGTATTCCACTAACTAGGTGTGTATGGCTCCAATATTGGGGAGCACTCTAACCTTGAGGAGGGCCAGACACCTTGCTCCAAATGCAGACTTGATGCGTCCAGGAATGACGGAGGGACCATCGAGGATATAGATGTATATTCGACCAGACACGGATGGATTTGTGTTCAACCAAACAGCCTTCCAGGCGAGTTTCACTTCCATCAATGGAAGGAAAAGGAGGAAAAGCGAAGCGCAGAATTGACATACGTGCAAGATTTGCAGCAGTTGGAAGCGAGAAAAGTAAACATCTACTAGGTCTGCCCGTGTAGAGTACTGATTAGAGAGGAAAAAGGTGCTGGCATATCTAAGAGTAGGGGATTAAGCCCACCAAATTAAGCTGTTTGTGACCAATGGGTTGTATTTCCAGAAATTTTGTTGAGGATAGTTTTAGACCCTGACACATGTTAAATGTTCTTGAAAACTTTTTTGTGCACCTACCCTTAGGTATGTCAAGACACAGCAAATGCAAGCAACATTTGCCAAGACACAGCGCTCGTAAATGCAGTGACTTTGGTTGAACAAATTGATTTTTAACCCAACGTAACAGTCCAGAAAAGGCTATCAGCTGCTATACTGACACACCCATATCATCTGTCGTGCGTGTGACGGAACGTCGAAAGCAACTGAGACACATTGGTACCAGGTTGCTTATCCTTCATGAGTTGCTGGATTTCACTTGAATACAATCCAAATCTTAGCTATGACATCAGGAAATACCTAAGTTTCTGCCACGGCTACGTTTCTTCCCCAGGGGTGTCCAGAAAATCAGGTGAGGTGAGAGATAGGTTGGTCAGTTGTCCACATGGAGACGTCTCTTTTTAATTGTTTCGCTAGGAGTGGTAGATCTCCCAAATATTCATTGTTGGAAAATATGATCTCTTCAAAATGATGTTTAAGTATCTTCAAGCTTTTGGGCACTGGTCAAAGTCTCAGCTCCATAGATGAGTATGTACTCTCTACAAACACACAAGAACTACGTGATATCCTGACTAGGTTCTGCGGTACCCATGTAGTCATGTAAGCTCTAAGGGAATTTCAATAGCCTTAGAGGTTTTTTCTTGTGAGGAGATTGCATATATTATATTATATATATTATATATATATATAATATATATATAATATTATATATAATATAGTCAAGTTGCATGATAAAACGTTTTTTGTATCTAAAAAGGTGAGATAAATAAAAGTATTAACTTCTTTGCTTCACGAAAAAATTAGTTGATTAATGACTACACCTCAAATAAAGTTTGATAAATAATCTTCATGTCTGAAAGACAATTCCAAGTATTACAAAGTTCACGATTTCAAGGATAGTGTTTAAAATAGTAGAATAGTAATTTATAGCTGATATTTGGGTTACATTTAATTGACAGTACAGATAATGAAAACTAAAAGAAAATGTCTAGTGGACCGGCCAGTTTTGAACTCTTCCATGGCGGCTGAGTTTTGAATAATTGCCTGCAGTGATTGGGCATTCTCATAATAATACATGCAATGCTACCATTTTTAGACTGCTTGATTACTGTGATGTTATAAAATTTTAAAATCAAGTGTAATAGATATGGCGGCCATTGTGAAATCTAAGATGTCGGCAAAGCTCAATTAGATACAAGTAAGCCAGTGCTGTTATTGATCACCAAAAACAATGGGTATTGCCACCAGTTTTACTCTTCCACGTTGGTCACACGCCAAGATATAGAGATCACATAAGTTAAAATGGCGGCCATTTTGAAATTGAAGATGGCAGCCAAAACCAAATCAATGAATATGTAATCACAAAACATGGGTATTGCCACCCCCCCCCCCCCCCCATTTTACTCCTCTAAGTTGGTCATCCTAAGCCGAGATATAGGACAAAACTAATGAAAAAAGGAGGCCCTTTTGAAATCCAAAAGGGGACTGAAGGCGTGTGTTTGAAAAAATGGCACCTATGATTTTGTAAATCAGCAACCCAAAATTGACAAAGTAACTAATAAAATCAATTTGGCACAAAAAAAAATCCACGGGGGTGAAAACCTAACAACTGTACTAATAGTTATTGAACGCCAATGCTAAGCTGTGCCTGAAACATGAATCTGATGTACATGTAACAAATATGGACTGATCTATAGATCAAAATGCTGCACTTTAGGTCGAGCATAACAAGAAAAACGACATGTGTTTGTCAATGGGCAGATTATAAATCATTTTGTACTCGTAGAAGAGCTGATTCAGTGGAGTGGAGGGGCTTGTAAGCAGATGTAAGCAGACTTGAAAATTTTCAGTCCAGTTATTTACATTCAAATGAATTCAGTTAGCGATCTGCTTGCAGCCATTTTCTATAACCTAGCAAGACCTTAATTTCGAAAACGGCCTGTAATCTTGAGCATATTTTTTGTCCAACGTCTGTGTTTTTGATAATTGGTGAGATGAGCGCTTCTTGAGAGAATCAGGGAAAACACCTGATGAGAAGGTAACAATTGATTAATTTTGTCATAATGGGAAATATTAAAGCACGGAAGAGTGCTCTTTAGCACCATGTCTTGCCTGGGTCGAGCAAACAAGATTTTGTTTGACAACCCTCTTAGTAAACCAACGACCTCGTCATCCGGTATTAGCCTAAATCATTCAACCTACAGATTTCTGGAAGGCGTCACTCTTCCTGCCCTACTCCTCAAAAAAAAAAATCTAAATAGAACAAGATACATTTGTAACACTTGCGTTCTCAATGCAAATTTTTCACATTTGTTTTGGGCTACTTAACATTATCTGTTCATTGCTAGTCTTATTTCGCTGAAAACACCCCCATCTGATTGTTTAAAGTTAGAACTCTTGCCAAACTTTACGGGTAGGTTTATATAGTTACTTCATCGGCAGACATCTGCAGGCGCTAGCATATCGAACAAGCTTTTCAAGCTACGCGTTTCATGTTTCATAAATCTGGCGCGCAAAGATGTTCGGTAAGACTAGCGTCGGCAGGCGTATGCCGATGAAGTATGAAACCACCAGTACAATTCCAGAGATTGTGATATATTTTAGTGTCGTTCAGATCAATTGAAATACAAAAACGATTACACTAGTATGTATCAAAATATTTTAGCGGAAAAAAAAAACAAAAAATATAATCATGTATATACGCTGGCGTGATTGATGATGATTTTAGTCGGTAAACAACATTAAATTACAATCATTGCACATGACATAGTAAAATAGAATAAGAATGAATATACAATACAATTAAGAGAATAAGGTTTATTTTACAATAAAAGACATAACAATTGTTTCACATGGAGAGGCGATTGACTGAAAGTCATCAAAATAACTTATTTCCAATGGGGTCCAATTGAACAGGCCAAATTTGGAATGGAGGAGAAAACAAAAATTATTGCACAAGACATGTATAAAGAATTAAAATGTATAAAAACATCAGAGTTTAGAGCAGATGACACAGTAAGTAAAATTATGATGAAACTAATAACCTACAGTAAAAAGGGCTTGGCTTACAATACATTTTAGTTTGCCATTTGGAAAACTACCATGTCCAATTTATCGGTCGCGGGCGCAGTATATTACTTGTTGCTTGGGCCATTTTGGGGCCGTTTTTGTTTCGAGGGATCTCCGTAAATGAGTTCAATTGCGGCCGGTGAAAATGGTCCGTGCAAATTAATGTCTGATGGTGTTAACCCCCTAGAATTGTCGGTTGAAGTTCTTAGCTTAAGTTTGTAGGCTAAAAAATGGTGGTGTTTTTGTAAAATGTTGTTTGTTTTTATTTTAAAATGGAAAGTTTGGGTTTGTTACTGGATGGTGAAGTATGTACGAGATCAGTTATCACTGCTTTAGCGGTATCTGAAAATTGCGCTTTCTAGAGGGCGGATTTGTTTAAAATCCGCGTATATGTTGTAGTGCAATAATATTGCTGACAAAAAAGGCAAATCAGTGACGGGTTGATTCCCCCGATTCCCTCAGGCTATTTGTAACGTGGGGTAGTTGGGTAAGTACACGCGTGGTAATAGCGGGTAGTTCGAGGTACTCTAACTCTGGACACTCCATATTGCGCCGGGCTATGACGTGTCAAGCTAATCAGCGGGGGGGGGGGGTACATGGAAGCAGCTTTTTGCGAAATTAAACCAATGATTCATTGTTTCAGCGCCGTAACACTTGCGAAACGTACACAGCTAATTAGCGCCTCAATGTGAACTTACTTCAATGCTCTGTGGCTCTGTTTCTTGTCATGATTTATTAACAGGATCTGTTGTAGGGTTCGAATTCCAACATGGGGCTGTTTTTTTTTGGGGGGGGGGGAGTTATTTATTTGTGTAATTGTATTTTTAGAAAAAAAGTTGTTTGGGTGTAACAGAGGATTTTTCGGCATATGGACCATCACAAAGTATACATATAGGCTAAAGTAACAAAGAATATAACACAAATAAAACTGAATTAAAAACCAATGGAATGACATAAGAAAAAGATCGTTACAAATAAAAAAATAAAAAATAAAGAAAAACGATAAAATAATAATTAAACGGAAGAGAAAATTAATACAAATAAATTTAACAATTAAAATCAAATCAATTCGTGCTTACACTAGTCTTAGAATAGCCTTAAAATAAAATCGTTAAAATAAAAAAAAGAAATAATAAACTAATTACGAAATTTATATAGCGCCTTCCAAAAAGGGAATAGAAAATAAAATGAATAAATGGAAAAAATAAAATTTTAAAAAAATCAGTACAAAACTAAAAAATAAAGACAACCTACAAAATAAAAAATAAAAGCACCAAAACGGTAGAAATAACAAATAACGGGAGGATAATAAAAACATTTTAAAAATTGAATCAAATCAAGCCGTAGACACAAAAATATTAATATGTAAAATTATTAAAATGAAAATAAACTAAATATTACACTAAACAAAATAAAGATGACTAATAAGTAAATAAAACATAGTAATAAAAACACGAATTACAATTACCAAAATTAAAACAACAATAAAAAACTAAAATAACTAAAATAATATTAATAAAGTAAATCGTTACAATAAAAAATTTGAAATCAACAAATTAAGATGAATTAAATAGTATAAAATAAAAACAAATAATAAATGACACATACAATTTACATAATTAAAACAAAATAACACTATGAATAAAAATAAATTAAAATTCACAAATAAAAAAGAATATAATATAAATAAACAAAAAAACAAAAAGGAAATGTTCGCGGTATGAAAGTTCATTATTGTAACACCAATGGGTCATATTCCAAGGCAATTGTCAAGAACACCTTACCAGCTCAATTCTGGACATCCATTCACCTTACAACCTTGATGTGTGTATATATCAGACCAACCTAGGTCCCCCACCAACAGTACAACGGCACCATGTAGAATTCTATTAACAGCACAATTTTTTTTTTCAAGTGTCTATCTGATGGAACACCCCTACCAGCTGTACTGGGTTCAGCTCAGTAACTGGAGATTTTCGGAGGTCGCCGCCTGAAGCCACTCCGCTCGCTAGCCCCACGGACCTTCTTTTTAATTGCATCAGTCTTAATTTGTTCCTGCACACTTATAGTTGATCTTTGTTCCTATGACCAAGCACCTTTTTCACCGAGTACAACAATACTCTACTACTGAGTGATGTAATGATTGGAAGATAGATAAGATAGATGCGTCCAACTTATTCCAGTTAACAGTCAACCTAAAAACTTGCAAGTCGCCTGAACATGCAGCCACGGAATTACAATTCATCTTTGACATGAATTCAAACAATCTAAACAACTTGCAGGAAAACGTCTGCTTCAATTCCACATACAAATTCCAACCAACCTCAGTTATCAACAAATGGTTCAGAGCGAGCGACCGATAAGGTTCTGAAGAAGCATCACAACCACCGTCAACATGAACCCACTGGCAACGCACAATTTACCAGCCTCCCCAACCAGTCCCCAACTAGCCAGCAAAACCTGAAACCTAGAAAGCCGAGAACCGCGAAATTCTAGTTTTATTTTTTTTCACATTACTATAAGAATGTGTAGAAATTCTGTCGAAATGCCCGTTTCAATATACACCTATCGTTCATTTAAATGTGCTACCGTATTAGTGACACTGCATTGTAAAGGAATCGTGTACATTGTTGCTGCGTTGTTGTTATTTTCAAAGTGACTCCTCCCCTCCATTAATGGGTTGTTATAAAAATCAAAAATCATCATACCAATATGGAAAATCCTGCTTGTTTCCAAAAAATCCAGGCCAATCAATTTGTCATAACAGAGACTAATGGTATTTATGTCAAATTTAGCTTAGATACTCTTTCCAACATGTCCAATGGCAGACCACTGTTTGCGCTTCCGCTTTCAATGACAGAACCGTTCAGTTTGCTCAACTTGATGGAAGAATGATGGGAAACCACTGCTTGCCCTCTCCAATGGCAAAACTAATACTGGTAGAACGATTGTTGTTATTTGCGGATTCCAATGGCATGGCAGAACCACTCTTTGCTGCATGGTTCCAATAGTAGAACTATAGTGCTTACTCTTTCCAATACCAAAACCACTGTTTTCTCTTTCCAATGGAAGAACAACTTTAAAAGTAAGGTATACTATATAGGAGTAATATTGACAGGGAGTAATATTAAGCAATTACATTAACATTGTTAACATAGCTATTTTGGCTTGGGTAATTCCATTTATTTTTGAAGGTAGATACATGATGGCTAGAAACTACATTTCACAGGTTTAGGAAAATTACAATCTTCGTTTTATGATTAGCTCCTTTGTTTGACTTAATGCTTTGAGCACAAAACAATTAGTATTAATGTGTTTTTTCCTATGAAAGATTTGAAATGGAACTGAATGATGGAAATATTATCATATCAAAAAGTAAAAAACTCTTTTTTTATTTACGATGTTTTAATTAGTAAGTGCATTCCTGTTAGAGTGAGTTATTAATGTTCAAGTTCACAAAGTTCAGTGGTGTTGTAGTTTGATTATAGTGTGGAGGAAAATCCTACGGGGCTACACACCAAACCACACTATGTTTCACAGGCAAAGAGCAGAAGTTACTTTCATGAACATGTTAGTAAGTAATTAAACTCTTAACCTGGTAAATTATGCTGCTCAAATAAGTCTATCTGCAGTTTAAACTAGCTGCAAAGCGTTTCTCATAGGTAAAATCTTCTATTGCTACATTGTAAAATAATTACTAACCCTTTAATTACAATTATCATGATATTACTTATTTTAACACCCAGTGGGGGTGGTCTGCCGAGGAGCGGATTAAGCGGTAGGCAAGGTAGGCTTCTACTCTTGAGACCCTTAACGCCTGCCTTGCTTTTCCTTTTTGTATTTTTTTATATTATTATTTTCTATAAACATGGTGTCTAAACGGCGGATAATTTCTCACTGCCCAAAACTATCGATGATGAGTCTAGGGCCTATGGTAAAATCCCAAATTCATAACGAGGGAAACTGACCATGAATCGCAAGATACGGGCCCTCAAATAATTTTATCTTCCTGGGCCCTTTACCTTAAACGCGATCCTGTATGCTGCCTCCCCTGAAAGATTTGTGTTTAGTCAGCGTGTACACATACAGCTGTCTTGGTCAAACATAGAATAGGAAGAATCCCATAACATCATGCAACTTTTAACAAACACGGTTCCCCTTTAGTTGTTCTCAAAGTTACAAACAAAAATAGTATTATAAAAAGTCATGATATTATAGCATTCCCTCCTTAAAGAGCACATGAGGAGATTTCCAGAGAAGCAACGCCCCCAATTTTTCTCGAACCTAGGTTTGTTACATATAGGACTGCTTACCAACGTATGAGATCACACCCTGAAGTGAATAAGACGAATACGCCGTCTTGATGTAATTAGATGATGAATTATGAGGTTTCTGTCGTGCCGACAGAACAGTCAAAGCTGGTTTTCTATGGGGAACGATACGATAGCAGGCAAGTTCAAAACAAGGTTTGCGGTTTCTTTGCAACTGTTGTCCAATCAACTTCCAAACGTTCTCGGTAGGTGCGTCTACAACCAATCAGTGAAATTTGAGAGAAATTTATATCCTAAAAAAATCTCCTCCGGTCACTTTAAGGTCCCAGGAAATGAGATGGATAAACCTAGCTCCAAATCTTTATGGGACATTCCAATGATTCCCAATTCATAAACAGAGCCAGAAAAAAGAATACACTACCAGTGAACATTAGGAAAACTATTGATTTCCAGTCAGTGTCCTGAATAGATTCACACCGTCACCTGGAATTTTCTATTACTCTCTGAAAATCAATAGTTCACTAATTGATGTCATCACCAACCCAAAATATTGAAGCTTTCTGATCCTCCGGGTAGACTTGACACACAAACCCACATCCAATTTCTATTTGCATTTCCTGGGACCTTTAAGCGAAACTTTGAAGCCAAAATAATTCTATTACGTCTGGTTCAATTATATTTTACATTGATGAGGATTATGCATGCGTGTGTGTGTGTGTGTGTGGGGTGTGTGCTATAGGTATTATGTTAAAGTAACTGTGTTGTTGCTGCTTTTCATTTGCATCAGGCTGATATATGACAGAGCGAACAAATCGCAGGTACGATTTTCTAACAAAATTTCTTTGGCCCTCTCGATATTATCTCTCTCTAAAACGGAATTAGATCTTCGAAGGACTCATTGAAACGTAATAGAGTAGAGGCCCGTTTCAACGAAAAGATACAATCGAGGAATGTATGTGAAATTCCCAAAATAGCTATATTACCACAAAACAATATTAAGAGTAATTTCTTAAACTCAGCTGTTTCTGTAAACCCTGGGATTACCTCTCTTTTGCGCAACTTTATAAACATGTTTATACACCACTGTCCTCAGTACGTTGCACGTGCGGTTAATGAATGAAAACGGCCATTATTTTGTTCGTGCATTCAGAATACTAATACTCCATTAGCTGATGAAACACATTTTGTTTACGGTCACTTATGATCACGTAGCCTTTACATACATTTTAAGTTTCTTTGCGAGCGACGTCAAATAGCGTTTTGCTCATTGCAAAAGAGAGGCGCTGAATTAGAGAATTTTTGTTATTTTGCAGTCATTTGATTTCTGGATTGACCAAAGCAAAAAAGTGAAATCAAATCATTTTGAAAACCCTGCCTGTACACTTTTAAAATGATATGGGTGTAAAGAAAGTAGTCTTGATATTGATTACAGAAAAAAAAAAAACATTTTCTTATTAAGCCATTCTCAGGCAGACTGTAGTTGGTATCAAAGGTGACAAGGCTAATTATCATAATACGTCCTTAAATTTAGAGTAGATATAAACATTTCGGATAAAACATATTGTTTAAGAGACAGATTTCCCGATAGTTCAAAACAATGATCGATACACATTGTTCTTTTGAAGGTCTCAAATATAGTTTATCAATTATGCAATTATTGTTAACGGTGTTTAAACTTGAAATCAATTACGTCCACATCCAGCATGTAAATACTTTCCTGTGTGTGTACCTTTGCAGAGTTCAAAGAAGCTTTTCTTCTGTTCGACAAAGATGGGAATGGAGCAATAACTTCAAAAGAGCTTGGAGATGTGTTGAAATCTCTGGGACAAAATCCGTCGGAGGCTGAACTTAAGACTATGATCGATGCTGTTGACCAAAACAGTAAGAATACCATCAATTCTGCAGTTTCTGCTGAGCAAAATAGAACGAACACAGAGAGCTTTATTGCCGAAACAGCATAAAGACCACCAGTGTATCACAACAGCAAAAAAATAATTGACAGAGGGACGCAATAGACATTAATGTATGGAGATGATATAATCATGCAAATTATTTGTAGTTGATGAGAGAAATTGAAGGCTGAGTCAGAAATTTATAATATACTTTTTGTGTATTAATTACAAGTAATCAACATCAACTCAAACTAAATTAGTAACATAAATGCCCAATTGCAAAGTTTAACCCTCGTCTTACCCCCTCTAGTGAACTTCGCTCCGGTGCGCTAAAATGCCAAAAACTTTCGTAAAAAGGTAATCGTCCTCTCATCCTTTCCGGTCATTTTAGCGAAAAAAATTTGAAGGTAGCACCTTCACCGGGGTTAAGGTATATGCCGTCAAAGTTGAAGGGTAAGGGAGGGTGGTTGCCACCCAAGGATATTTTATGGTGCATTTTTGAAAATATTATGCACAGTATGGCTCTAAAACTCTATGTTTATGTAAAACTAGCGAAATGCCATCATTTAGAGCTGAAAACCGCATGAAAATCCGATATTCCTACTTTTTTTAGCGCAAAATTGGATTTTCGCCTATTTTCTGTGGAAAATGCCAATTTTGCCGACTCGCGGACTTGATGACGTCATTGTGACGCCATACTAGGTGTGTTGGTACTTATTTTGGTATCAATGGAAAGAGGAGGACCATAGCTATCCACTGGTATCAAAATCATAAGCATCGGTTGCTTTATAACGAATTCTCGAGGGGGGTGGTAACCAACCCTTGGTAAACCGTGTTACAAAAAAGGCTTGGTAAGACGATCCTGGCCATTTAGTAAAAACAAAATTGCCCCGTCCTGATAATCATTCAGCCCTCAGTAACCTGAATTTAGTTTTGACGCAGTTAAAGTTTATGTATAGTATAACAGTACTGTGTATAACGCAAATTTCGGATCAGGAATGTTATACCAAAGTTCTGATTTTCTATTATGAAGGACATCGATTAGAGCTTTATTTCACATAGTGATTAGCATGTAGTCAAGCAGCATGTACCGGTATATATATGTAAACACACGGTTTGTTACAAAATTGAGGGCGCCATCCTTAAGAAATCCCCGAGTCATCCTTTAAATTAACTTATCCCTACTCTCTAAATTGTAAAAGAGTGAAAATCACTCTTTGAAAGAGTGTCTGTAGGGGCCAGTCTTTGTTGGGGTTAAATTTCCCTCTTTTGAGAATGACAATTCATCGGTGAAGAGTAATCATAAACAAAATTCACTCCAAAAAAAACTGGTCTCTAGAGGCACTCCTTGAAAGAGTGATTTTCACTCTCTTACACTTAGAGAGTACATTTTCAATAGTTTGACATAATTTGACACCATTCTCAACTCTCTAAATGTAAAAAGAGGGTTTTTTTTTGCCCCAGGATGACCTTGAACCTTATCATGGCTGTAGCCATGTAACTAAAGGTCGGAACCTATACAAACTATATCTCTTTTAATCTTTATAATGAGACAAATACATTGGTGTACATTAAAACACACTTTGACTTGATTTCAAATTTATCCCTGTACTAATTTTACGCCCTTATTTTACAAAGTTCCCCACATTTCCCAGAGGTTGGCACCCTCCAAACTATAGAAAAACATCTTCAAACCTTCTCCCCCAAACTTCTAGAATGGGATTCTCATTTATAACCCTACTATATTTTACAAGGCATGTCACTGTACTTTGTTTTAGGTAATGGTACAATAGAGTTTGAGGAGTTCATTGTGATGATGGCTAAGAGCATCAAGGAATGGGATACACAAGAGGAACTTCGCCAGACGTTTAAAGTGTTTGACAAAGACGGCAATGGCTGTATCAGGTATGCCTATACCTCATGAACAAAACAAAAAGATTTAGGCTTCCAGCCAGAATAGAGGGAATGATTACCCAGGACCGGATTTAAATAAAAGGACCAGGTAGGCAAAGTTGCTTGGGGCCCAACGTGTGGTGTGTGGTGAACCACGAGCAAACCCCCCCCCCCCCCCCCCATTAAGAGATTTTAGCATTGGACGTATATTCTTCACCGGTGTATCCAAATCTTGGTTTTTGAGGGGGGCCCGGGGACGGAAGGACCTATTATAGCCGAAAATAGACTGATTTTGCATGTTTTGGCATGAACCCCGGGGGTTTGCGCCCCAAAAGCACCCCCAAGATACGCCACTGCTCTTAAAGGTCCCAGGAAATGCAAATAGAATTGATGTGGTTTGTGTCAATTCTACAAGGAGGGACAAGAAAGCATTCAATATTTGGGTTGGTGATGACATAATTTGTGGTATCATTGATTTTTCAGAAAGTAATAGAAAATTCCAGGTGACTGGTGTGAATCTATTCATGACACTGACTGAAAATCAATAGTTTCACTAATGATGTCACTGGTACTGTATTCTTTTTTTCTGGCCCTGTTTATTGGAATGGAATGCCTCGTTAAGATTAGAGTAGGTTTATTATCTCACTTCCTGGGACCTTTAAAAACAGCTCTGCACAGTTAGATACCATGATAAGCTATGATTATAGAATTTAAGGCCCAGAAAATGTTTGCTTTTGATTTTGTTCCTAGTGTTGATGAGTTTCGTCAGGTGATGAAGAAGGTTGAAGGCGGTTCGTTTTCTGAGGCCGATGTAGAAAGGCTAGTCAAAGAAGCTGATTTGGATGGGGATGGGCAAGTCAATTACGAAGGTACGTTTATTCACTATAGCTCCTGGTTATTATAAGTTTCCAGGTTAATTTGGCACTCGTGTAAATTAACTTGTGTAATTGTCGCAGAAACGCAGTGACTCTGAATTTTCAAGACTAATGCCAATTGTCTTTTGTATTAAAATCAATTACACAAGTCTGAAAATGGGAACCCTATAAATTCTAAGTATATATACGCGGTTAACATGGTTAAGGCTAGTTGAGTTGGTGTGTGTTTGGCCTCTGAAAGATTTCTCAGAAGAACTGAAAAAACAAGTATAGCTATTCCAAAAGCTTTAACAAAATTCTGTACAAATTCTCGTGTGTGAAGTCATTTAAATCATATTTGAAGACAACCCGTTTTTTGATGATCTTCGGCTCTAGTTTGTTCCTTTATGATGTTGTTTTAAAGTTCTTTGTTGGATACAAATTGGTTTTGTATGCCAGAGTTGTTAATTTACAATGTTCTAGCACAGTTCAGGGCACCGCCATATACGCAATAGCTATTATTTCAATGATGTCAAACATTTCATAAATTCTTCTTGATTAGGTTATTTTTCAGTTACGTTACAAACATACATACTTTAGATCGTACGGTAACTCAAAATGTATGATCGTAACTCCAAGATTAACATGATATGCAATATTGTCGGATTTCATCTATTCGATATCATATCCTATCATTCATAACGTTGACAAAAGCAGAAACAGAAATGCTTTCTCGGACTTTCTAAAATCTTTCCTTTTCAGATCAAAATATTGTTTTAAAGGTCATTGTACTTTTCAAAACGCTCTATATGCAGACAATCATTTGACAAGCTTCAGCCTAAAATTGATCAGCTGTACAACGGCACCTCAAAATCCCCAGTAGTGAATTACTCCATTTAATTTTCTTGTACGAGATTGGCTGTATCATAATGATCTTTCTGCATAAAGTTGTTTTATAAAGTGTGTAATCGATCACTCTTTCCTATAATCACTGTCTCTCAAAGGCTACCAACATATTTGCAGATGTTGCTTTTGTGCAAAAGAAATCTCGCGCTATTTTAGTGCATGACTTTTGATTATGGCTAACGTACTAACACGGTTTGGAGTCTCTTTTTAACTAATTCCATTTATCTGTATATTTTATCATCATCAAAGACATATATCATGTATATATATTATATTATAAATTCAAGTACACATATTGATCTAAATCTTATTTTATTCAAATCAATATTTTGTAAAGTTATGAATCATGTATATTTTAAGCAATTCGGTGTGTATTTTGATCTGAATATCCTAATTGTTTTTGAAGGTTTACACATATACTTTCAGCTTGCCTGCAATAATCGGCTTTGAATTATTTGAGTTTAACCAGATTTGTATGAAGCACTTTGTAATTTTGAAGTTTTCTTTGTAAATTAAAATAAATTATATTCTTATCTCAATATCATTGTATCCATGGTTTTGTTCTTACCAAAATGAGATTCTGAATGAATACTTGGATATTACCACATTATAACTCACTTAAAGGGATACAATGAGATTTTCAGAGGACGCACAGTTTGCTAAATTTGCACTTGACTGGTTTTAGAACTTGCCTGCTGTCCTAAATCGGCCTCCAGAGTATTCTATGGATCTATCGATCTGATAGGTGTCAGGTGGCACATACAATAACAATTGCATTGAGGTAATGTCTGTATATTTTTCAAAAAGCATGCCAGATGCGCAATGAATGCTGGCAATGATGTCAATGCCTGGACTGACTGACTGACTGTCAAACTGAGATAGCATAATATCAGTTACTCCTATAAGTTTTGACGATTGGTCAGTCAAGGATGCAGGAAATGCGGAAGCGGGCAGCACCGCTCCTAGGAAATGAGTATGAAATTGAGAATGCTGCGGGAATTTAAGGGAGGAGTTATTATTTACGCCAGGTGGAATTGGAGGATTTGAAGGAGAATCCGAAAAAAAAATTGAGCGAGAGGGGAACATAAACAATTTCATCAAGGAGAGAGGTGAACATGAACTTTTAAATTTCATGAAATCAGGGGGGATGTGAAGGGGAACGCGCAAATTTTCGCTCCTTCCCCGGCGTAAATAATGACCGCTCTCTTAGGAATATCCAAAAACCTCACTGGATTCTCTTTGTTTTCTCCACAGAATTCGTCATAATGATGATGTCTGGGAAGCACTCGATCAACAAATAATCATCCACCTCGTGTTCAGTATCTCATTTTCAAACTTTTAGGCTATTATTATGATTAATTCGCATACTGAGCTTATCGCGCCTCTTACCTGACATTTACTTTTGCAACTGATTATATTTTGTCAGATATTTATTTATGAACAAGAAGGGTGGATTACCTGTAGCTCTCAAACCTATTGATAAACAACGTCGCTGATGTGATGGTGAACTTCATCATGGATTGGTAACTCGGGTCAGGAGCCACACTGGCGTTACAAGTTATTACCTACCAGCCATAAGACACTGGAAACATTAAATTGTCATTTGTCAAATTCAAGTTGAGTGTATGACAAATTAATGACGAATTATGAATTTATAGTTTGTCAATAAATTAGTCATGTCCTTAAAAATGACAAATTATGAATGCATTATTTGTCATTTAGTTTGTCATGTAATTTGTCATGTACTAAAAATGACAAGTTAACGACACTTTTGTCATTCATTAATTTGTCATGCAATATTAAAAAGTGAAATTTTATAAGTCATGAAAATATCTGAAATATCTTTGAAAAGCTGATAATTGTAAATTGAACATTATGAAAACATATTTAGCTTTATTTTCTTGAATGATCAAAATTCATTTGCATGACAATTGTTTAATTTGTCGAATAAGACCCTTTTCGTGACTAACGTTTTCAGTGCTAGTGTATAATCCACATAACTTAGCAAACCATTGCGCACCACTCGTGGTCGGCCATTTTGTAAGTGGTGAAAATGATGAAAAGGTTCAGGTTAAAAGATGGTAATATATACAACTCAAAGGGGATTATATGTAGAGGGGAGTTTTCGTAACCTGACACACCTTTTTTCTGAAACACTTATCAATTCAGAAACCTTAACGGAATAATCCTGTGCTTTATTCCGTGAAGGGTTTCGAATTCATAAATGTGTAAGAAAAATGGCGTCAGATGGGTCAGATTACGTAAACTTCCCTTTTAGAGTGTTCCGTATCTTAAATTGGAGTGACTTCAGCTCAGCTGTATCATCTGCAGTCAACTTCATTTTAATGCGGGCTCAATACAATCAAATGGTAAATAATTTAATTACATAATATCCTCACAAATAATGAATCAGAATATAACTTATTATAACTTAATTCGTTTCTTGCTGTTTTGGATTCAAAAATGTCCAAAAATGATGGGTTCAAATTTTCAGACTGCTGTCCCCTGCTTCAAGGGGGAAATGTTAGTACAGGGGTAAATTTGAAATCGAGTCAAATTGTGTCTCCTTATAAGGATTAGAAAAAGTATATATTTGCCTAGGTCAACGTTTAGTTAAAGCGATATAGCCCTATAATGGTTCAAGGTCATCATGGGGTAAAATTTACCCAATGCTCAGATTTTGTTAAAACTCGTGACGAGTTGTTCGTATTGTCACATAGGATCAAAAAATGAAACTATTTTACAGTGTGTGGCATTTGGATAATTACATGGAAAAACGTATCAAAGGTCTACATGGTCTATTGGGGTCACCAAGACTTGTCCCTGGATGTTGCAAATGGTGCCATCACCAAATCAGTTAAAATTCATTTTTTGCTTCAGTATGGCAAGAGGAATCATTTGACATCACTTTCAACATCATCTGAACATTTACCCTAGGATTACCTTGAAACCTTACGTGCCTATACTGCTTTAACTAAAGGTTGGAACCTAGGCAAATATATACTTTTTCTAATCCTTATAAGGAGACGAACACGTTTGTGTACATTAAAACACAACTTGACTCGATTTCAGATTTTTCCCTGTACTAACATTTCCCCCTTGAAGAAGGGGAGCAGCAGGCTGAAAATTTGAATCCCATCATAATTATTCTAATAGTCTAGGCCCTATTGGAACCCAAACAACAACAAAATCAATACGGGAGTACACACCATACTGCACTATAATGGATATAATAGAGAAGAAACAAAAATCGTAGATTAAAAAAGATTATATAGCTTTATTGATGATATCCTGTTTAATCGACGTTTCTCAGCTCATCATTCATGACTATATATTATGTTTCTTACTTTGAATTAAAAAATATCTAAGCTATTATCGTTGTTGTCACGTCTCATGTATAGCTCTTTATAGTCTGTCGAGATGCCGACATTGAGGTCTGATCTGTGACCCCTCTACCCTCTTACGCACTGAGAATATTAATTAGTCAAAAAATGTGTCTTATTTGACAAGTTAAAAATTAGTCATGCAAATCACTTGTTTTATCATTCATAAATGTACTTCAATGCTGGAAACATATTTGCTATGCTGGAAGATAACCTCTCCATATTTTAAAGTAGTTTTCATGATTACAAAATATTTTCATTACCTCTAAATTTACACTTTAAAATGACTAATTAATGACTGCCGAATTTTAATTTGTCAAATGACAAATAATTGACTAACTAAAGACGACTTTAGACTCGTCAAATGACTAGAATTAGTTAGTCAAGCACAAAAATGGTGAATTTAAGTACACATTGGCCATTTGCTAATTAGTCATTTGACGAATTTTGTAATAAAAAAGTCCAAATTTTCAAGTTGTAGAAATATTTGCAATTATGAAATTTAATCCGAAAATCTTTAAAAAGCATTCTATTTAATTCAAACCACTTTTAGCACTATTTTGTGGATTATAAAAAAATAATGTGCATGACAATATTTAATTAGTCAAATAAAAGACACTTTTTGACTGAAGAATATTCTCAGTGTACGGCCTCTTGAAGGTTTTGCTTGTTCGCCAATAGGACGTGTTCAATAGCAGCCATGTTGTCGGACAGATAGGCGCATTCCAGTCTACAATACATTCACCTGTCAATGATACCTGTACAATCGCTAAACATTGGATCGATTGACAGCTTAAGTATTGTAGTCCTGGAATGTATGTATGCATCTTGTCCCCCAACATGTCTGGTGGCTGGTGAATACGCCCCCCTCCCGGTCTAATATTGGAGGTGTATGTGGACTGATATAAAAATTAATTGTTGAATAATATGAATAGTTTCACTTGCTTTGTTTTATCTTTTTTCGTTGCTGAGTTGTATGAAAATGAACGGGAATTTCTGACGGAATGTTTAATTAAGATTTGTCCATAGGGAGTTTGGCTCATACAATTAAAGCCACCATCAGTATTTTTTTTCCAAATTCAAAAGGCCCATTTTGTCTGATGCTAGGTGTGTAGGTAATATCAGCACCTTATATTTACTTTTTCTTTGTGAAAACACAGACACTTAGGCATTTTAAAGCGGTCTGAAGCTTTGTCGAAGATGCCATTTACGAATATTTTGGGCATTAAAAGTTTGGATCCTGACTTTTATTAGTAAACAAAGCATAAAATATATCTTGACAAATACGGCTGTTTTGCTTAGCCACTTACAGGTCTAAATTACTACAATAATTTTCAAAACAACAGTGCAAAAAAATGGACTGATGAAAAATAGGGGGGGCACGATTTGTTTACAGTGTGAAGAAATTGCTGATATACGGGAGTGCTGAAATCATAGAGGTTTTTGGGACGACGATATTAAATAGTGGAGCTGCGGGATGATTTGTTTAGGTCTATCGTTTGAATGAAGTATGAAAAAAATTAATTTGAGCCAAGCGGGGGTTTAGTCAGGATTGTAGGTGTATAAGCTGGTGTGCGTTGTTGAGATTGTTTTTGTTTTGTACTGGAGTGTGTCATCGCATGTTTGTGTGATGTTAGATCTCCACTGCTTCTCCACAACGGTTGTTTTTGTAGCCGTCTTTGATAGATGATGAGTAAAGTTTATATGATTCTGTCCTCAAAGACTAGTCATATAAACAAATCTTCCGCAGCCCCCACGGATTTCATATCGTTGTTCCAAAACTACTGGCAACACAACTGAAATCATTTCAACCTTTACGTTAAACATAAAACATCAACTACCAGCCTAATTAAAACAATACAGCCACTGTTTCCATTAATTATTTCCTACAAAAATACACACCACCCCGAAGAAGACGGGCACGTCGAATGCTAAGGTGGCACTGTTAAAACTTTCTGTAACAAAACAAGTACCAACATTCCCATTTGACGTCACTATTGACGTCATTAGGAAAAGTATGAAAATATGCCAGGATGGGGAAAATTAACATTTCGCAATTTTGCCTGACCTACAAAATAAACACTAGAAGTATTGTTTATAAGCAGTTCGAAACCAGTAGCAAACACCATTTAATTCGGGACCAAATGAAAATTACCCAAAAGCGCCCCAAATGACCAACGTCGGTCCATGACCTAGGTCAGTGGTCTGTCCGTGTTACAGGATACAAACACCCGAATTCAGTGGTGTTTGATGTTTTTAAAAAACTAACTAAAAAATACTTTTGAAAATATTTAAAATGATTTGATAATGTTTTATAAAGGACCTGAAATGAACGACCAATCAAGTTGAATTAAGTTCATCAAACTAATCCAAATAAATTTTTCACTTATTACGGTGTAACATTTAGTAGGAGGAGACTTATACATGCCCTTTCTCAATAACTGGCGTGAGGGAGCACAGTCAAAAATCCCTCCGCCGTGGAAAGTGCAACACTGACCGCTAAAGCTCCTATATTTGAGGCGTATGTGTGGTTTTGTGGCGGATATTTGTCTTAAATATTTGCTTTTGGTATCTCCAGTGCATATCTTTCTATTTAACTTTGTTGTAGTTTTGTGGCGGATTTTGTCCTAAATATTTGCTTTTGGATTCATCCAGTGCTATTCTTTCAATTTAACTTATATTTAAAAAAGGATGAGAAACCGGTCTTGGCGGTATGATACGGCGACATTATGAACGGCCGTGAAACACCGATTATGGGCTCAGGGAGTTAGAAAAAACAGGGGTAATTTTCAAATCTACTTTGCAAAAATGACATTGTCAATCTCGGTTCTAAAAAGATATTTTAGAAGAATGAATTCCAAATTCTCTACTGCCAAATTTCATTGCTCTAGGTAAATCAGGGGCAGGGGCAAAGATCACTGGAGGAATAAGTAAAAAATTTCACCGTGATATCAATCGTGACAGGCGAGCTAATAGTCAGCCTAATATCGATTACAGTTAGAGTTAAAAAAATCGCCCTATACTGCAAGAAAACTGCTGAGAAATTGATTGAGGTGACAGTGGAGTTTGACCTAGAACAGAAATGAGAGCTTCCTCGATCTGATATTCACCAACAACTGTAATATATTCAGCCAAGCGAAAGTTCAGGAGGGTATCTGCAGGTGCGGATCCAGGGAGGGGCGGAGAGGGCGCGCTCCTCCCGGTAATTCTGCAAAATCTTGCAAAATCAGCCCATTTTGGAAGCTTTTGGACAAGTTTCAGCCTTTCAGCCCCCCGCGGTAATTTTGACGTTTTTCACCGCCACTGATATGTGACCATGACATCATTGTAATTGATTTAAAACTTCATTCTACTAGGAAAAAAGACCAAAGAGAAATGTCTTCCTGAGATCTAAAACAATGTGGCTGGCTTGAAGGAAGACATGCTCAGTTTTCAGCGTGATATCAGGCACGGTTCAAGAGAAACGGGGTCACATTGAGCAGGCTCTGAAGAATGCTATGGAAAGACGTGTTCCAAGTCGTATGACTACTACCAGATTCAACTTACCTTAGTTTAACAGAAAACACCGAAGGTTATGCGGGGAAGAAGAAAAGAGCTTATATGCCCCCCTAATAAGGCAAAGAAGTCTGACTAACCTCAAGATTGGGATCATTTTTTTCTACAGAACGAAGTTAAGGTTGATTTAGAGAAGGCCAGAAGATCCTTTGTGTCTGATCAGCTTGAGGATGACCTCAAGAATAACCATAAGTCTTTCTGGTCACATGAAGAAGATCAGAAGGTGTCAGTCGCCGACTTGAAACCTGAAAAAAGTCATTAGTGACAGCAAAGAAAAGGCGGAGTCAGCCCCTCAGCCATCAATTCTCTTGCGTTAGCATCTTCACAAAAGAAGATTCTACAACACTGCCTGATTTAAACTCTAATAAAATTAATGACATCGGCAATTTGATTATCCATCCTGATGGCGTCTTGACTGAAATTACTGCAGAATCTATCTCCTTGCAAAGCACCAGGCCCCGACCAAATTCCACCATGGCTTATCAAACTAGTGGCCGAGGAGCTAACTCCAGTGCTTTCAGTGCTCTTTCAGACATCAGTTGACTCAGGCAGGGTGCATTGGAATGGAAGCAAGCAAATATTGTCGGTATCTTTATTGCCGGTATCTAGGCTTGGTGAGACCAATTGTTGAATACAGTGGTGTCGTATGGGACCCTACTTACAAAAGGACGTCAAGAAATGGTTCAAGCAGTGTTACAGATATACTATCTGAACTTAATTAAGTGGGACTCACTACAAAATAGGAGGAAACAACACATGCTCACTATTATGTACAAAATAGATAATGAGCTTGTGGGTATTAACAGAAACAAATATTTGCTGTCAGCATCTCATAATCGTTAACCCGTTGTACACTCTTAGAAATAAAGGTTCAACATAGAACCCTTTTTTGTCCTGTATTTTTCACCCTAAGCATTTCTATGGTTCTATAAAGAACCTTAAAAAGTTCTATGAAGAACCTTCAAAATTTAAATAGGCCTAGGAATGTTCTTTTTTGCATTGTTTCACATATATTTTGAAAAGTTAAGCAATGTGAAAGGCACTGATGACCCTTGGTTCTAAAACATTTTGTGGCCAAATAAAATCTTTTTTTTTTCTGTTTTTAACCAAGAACCTCTGAGGGTGCTTTGTTTTATGTTCCTAGAGTTTAAGGGGTTCCTACAATGAACCATTATCTTGGCTACAGAACCTTTTTTGTTCTATGAAGAATCTAACAATCTTCACGAGTTCTTTATAGAACCCAAGGTTCTTTAGCCAAGAAAATTAATCTTTGTAGAACCTAAACTATGTTGAAACTATAGGGACCCTTACAAATGATGGTAATAAAGTACATTTGAGGACGGCCGCAGTGTCTTGGTATAACAGGAAAAAAAGATTTTTGGGCCCATGAAATTAATTTTGGACTCAAAAGGTTTTCCATTCAGTCATTCCACACCGCCTTTCATGTTGCTTAACCTTTCAATATATGTGAACACATAATAAAAGAACTTTCCTAAGCCTATTTAAATTTGGAAGGTTCTTCCTAGAACTTTTTAAGGTCTTAACAGAACCTTTAGCCCACTGCGCGTAGGGTGAAAAATACAGGACAAAAAAGTTTCTATGTTGACCTTTAGTCTAAGAGTGTAGAAGAGGTCATAGACGTTTCGGAACCAAGAATCAAGGTGAACACCCTACAAATATCTTTCTTGCCGATAACAACAGGTCATTGGAAGACATTCAAATGATCTTGTCACATTCACCACTCCTGGAAACTCTTCAGCAACATTTAAACCGGAAATCCCACGCAGATTAATTTTAAGGCACAATGTCATTCCCGCAACAGTATCTACGCCATCACAAGTTTGAGACGTGATGCTATTTTCCCTGGTCGACTGAACCGGAAGAAAGAAGAAATAAAGATATCAATATTTTATATTTAAAATATTTCTGGCAACATGGTTTTGCTCATCATTTTAAAAGCACACTCTGTTGGTGCAATATTGGGGCTTCCTAGTGACTCGAGCTATTATCTCATGAACGACAAGAAATTATATTATTTTTTATGGAAAGAAGCGCATCGATCAGTTTAGACAATATACAAAATAGAGATTGGGGGGGGGGGGGGGGGGGGGGAAAAATCTTTTTCAAAAAAAACAAATAGTGGGTCCCATGGACCCTCCTCTCTTAAGCACTTCCAGTCTTCCGTCTTCAGATAGCTTCAGGTGGGATATTTTTTATGGAAAGCTTTAATTATATCATGCATATTTAGACCGCGACCCCTGCTTTGCCCTCGAGGGGGGGTTTCTGTAGGATTTCGTTTGGGGTGCTACCCATGCTTGTTCCAAGGGGTTCTGAAAGTGACCCCTAGCTAGTCACAGCTCCTTTAAGGGACCAATTTTTCAGTGAAATTACCCTAACGAACCAATCTCAGTGGGGCCACTTGCGGGAAACCGTTCTCGATACACGCGAATAAAAGATATGCCTATGCCTACCTTTAAAATAGCCGTATAAAAGAAAAATTACACTTTGGGCGAATCAGAAAAATTACACACTAGATTTATGTGCTGATATGTTAAGGTTAATTTTTCCTATTTGTATCATACATACATACCTACATACATATCCGCTTTTTATAAGGCGCCTTCAAAGATCACAAGCGCAAAAATCATGCAACACAGCATAGTAATACAGAACGAGTGAAACAATGGATATAGAAAACACATGACAAGCGAAAATTACACAGATGCAAAAAGATTGTCTTTAGTCCCTTTTTGAAGCGGCAAGTGAGATGGAAAAAAAACGAACATTAGATGAAGGTCAGTCCACAGTTTGGGCGCATTATAAGAAAATGCTCTGATTGCGGCAGATTGGAGTGAACGAGATGATTTTAGGATACATACCCTGACAAAAATAAGTACAAAAAGTATACTTTTTGTATACTTATGTGTACGTTAAGGCAAACAAGTACAATTAAGTATACTTTTAAGGTACTTATTTTGTCATTTAAAAAAAAAATGTATACTTATTTGGTACTTTTTGTATACTTATTTATACTACTTTTCCATAACTTAGCACAGACTCTGTACTTTGTTTTGGTACTTATTTTACTCATATGATACTTATTTTGTACTTTTTTCTGTACTTAATTTGTACTTTTGTGGACTTAGAGTTGGTTTTTCAGAGCCATAGGTGTACTTATTTATCTTTTCTTGGACCTTAAGCGTTTTTTGACACAATCACAGGACAGGTCCCAGTCTCCAACCTGCCAATGTACTTAAATTGTAACTTATTTTTATTAACTTCCATTGTACTTAATTGTACTTTTTGTGGGTTTAGAATATCACAAACCAATCAGCAATTGTTTTGCAGTACACAGGTCGGTCATGTGATTTTCCAACTGCCCTTTCAAATACAAACCACATGGCAGTTCAGTACATGTATATCTATGCTAGTGCTCAGGATGAAGAAGTTCTATGTTGTATTTCATCATGAGATATAGTCCATCATCACATGCATGATAGCAGAGAGGTGAACACTGCAGGTATTTGAGTTTTGATACTATACAGTGGCCTATAAATGTGTGCTATGATGTAAATCATGTAATTCCATCACTTTCTCACAGTGATATCCCTGCAAGCCTGCAAATTTGATTAGTTGAAGTGTTTTGTGTGTTATTCATTTTGGAAAAAGTATAGTCATTGTATTCTTCCATATCCCAATATGAATAATTCTTGCACAGTATGAAATAGAAAAATTCCGTTTGGTATTCAGTCGTGCTCCATTTTTTTTTTTATTCACCCAAATGGCAATTATGTCCCGGGATTTTTCACAACACAAATGCCTTTTGGCATCAAATTTACAACTCATCTTACCCCCCACTTCTGGAAACAATTGTGTATGCAATATGTTAATCCTTATAATGTATTGTTGTTGAAGCAAATTTTGTTTTCTCTGGGTCTACCATTATAACTATCAAAAATTCTATTATTTCTTCATTTGTAACTGACACTCAAGATTAAATTAATTGAGAAGTCCATGTTGGGGATCATGTTGGATTGCCCTGTTATTTAACTCTATAAATTAACTCTGCAGAATCTGTGTTCACAGAATAACAAAACATTGCTTAAATTTTTTCGTCCCTGTTTATTTTGCACACTCTGATACTGCAGCATCGCTATATGCTAATTACAACGTTTGTGGGGGGGCGCAAACAACCTGAAGACTACATACTTTGAAAAACAAGCTATACTTTTTAGAAGTATACTTATTCATAAGTATACTTTTAGAAAAACTTTAATAAGGATACTTTTTAGTAACTTTTAATAACTTAACTTTTAGTATGCCTTTTTAATAAGTATACTTTTTAAATACCTTCAATAAGTATACTTTCATATTAAGTATACTTTTTTAATATACTTATATTGTACTTTCATTATCTTATTTTGTACTTTTAAAGTATACTTATTTCGCGTTCCAAATAAGTACACTGTTTGAAAAGTACTGTATAAGTATAGTACTTAATTGTACTTTATTTTGACCAGGGTAAGAGTAGTGTAGTGTCCTGAGCAGATCTTAAGCCCTCGCGAACCAGGTTTTGTATAATTCCAAGCAAGAATGTTAAATCCTCAGGATCCAATCCGGGCGATCCACTTGATAATACACCATGATTTTGAGAAAGATTCTGTCTTTAAAACGGGTACCAGTGGTGATCCTGCTGAGCAAATCAGTTAACTGGTCCGTTTGCCAGATTTAAAAAAATAAGTTTACAAGCCCAGTTCTGAAGAGTTTGAAGAGGGCGAGATATGTTTGTGTTGGAACCCATTAAGAGTATTACCATAGTCCAAAAGAGAGAGTTATGAGGCGTACACACATTGCATGAATCAAAATCGAGGAACCGGCGAATACGTGAAATATTCCTAAGATTGGAAAGTTAAGTTGCGTGACAAAGATGAAAATCTGGTAGCCATGGTCATGTTGGTGTGATGGTTTCAAAAATTATACCCAGGTTCCTAACTGTGTCAGAAGGTGTAATGGTAATCAGGGCCCAATCTGAAGTTTAACCTTAGGCATGCGACGTTTGTTGTGTGGTGTTAAAGAGACAACAAGAATTCAGTCTTGTCACTGTTTAGTTTCAAGGCATATTTTTGTGCAAATCCAGGATTGTATAATCATTAGAAGAACCATCATTGAACCATAACAATCACAACTGAATTGATACCCCTAGCGGGACGAGAATTTGATTATTGTGAATTTGATACCCCTATATAGTCCCTATTTAAGTATTTGAACATACGTGGAAGGCCAACAACGAACTTTTAATCAAACCCTCCCCCCCCGCCCCCCCCCCAAAAAAAAAAACAAACCCACACTAAGCATATTTAGTACGTCTTGACTTTGAAGCCTAGATAATCGATTAGGGACTTTTGGTTTTACACTTCGTTCAGATTCTCATTACCTATAGACTCTTATTCAGATTCTCTACTTACCGGAGCTTACCGCGAAATGCCCTTTACTTCCTCACGCAGCAAATTACCCTGCGAATGCCGGGGCGAAATGCTGGGGAGGGTTTCGAAGGAAGTAGTGGAGGAGGATGAATACGTTCGGTCTGGCTTTTTTAGAACACGTATCCAATAATAATACCAAAACATTGCACCAATCCCTAAGTAGTGAATAGTTCTATGTTAAACCGCCATCATGACTATCATGTTACACTTACCCACAGCTGACAAGACTCCGTGACTTAACTTTGGCCTAGGCCCAAGTAGGCCTACTTACCCTTGAATGAATTTTGCGAGTTATATACTACAGGTTTAGTTTCCATATTAGGGGAGGGTTTTTAGAAAAGAGGCACAAAATAGGATGACTCTGGAGCCTGCCGGACTTCGTGCAAAACAATGCCTTGGTGGAAGTTTTGGGGCGAAGCCGAAGCGGATGAGAGAAAACTGATGTATTATGAGCCATTTGGCGCAACACTATATTTCACCTTGTGGGTTACAGTGGCAGACATTTCTTTTTGACATTGGGGATGGGGGAGGCACGCGCTTATGAACTGGGGGTAATGTGCAACTGACTTTTCTTTGAAAGTAGGGACTTCGGAACTGAAAATTTTGAGAATTTGCAGACTGGGAAAGCTGAAATTTGGCTAAAATTCAGGCTTCTGAGGCAAAAAATTTTTGAAAAAGGGGGGGACCTCAAGAACTGATTATAGGCTTCAACTGGGATTTGGGCTGCTGGAGAGACGCGAAATGCAAGGGGTCTGACGGGCCGAAAATACCCGTTACCTCTTCCAATATCCGTGCCCCCCCCCCACCCAGGGATGGGGTTTTGTGAAAATATGAATGAAACGGGGGTTGCTGACAAGATCCATTCTGACACGTGCATGCGCGCGAAGTCCGCTAAAATTTTTGCCATTTTTAGAAGCCGAAATCGTTAAATGTCATTGTATTAGAATAAAATGCGCGTGAAACGCGCGAATTACCGTTTTTAAACTATTGGGTAAAATATGAGGTTATTTTGGTCATTGGGGGATGATCGTATTGACCAGCATTCCCCCTCAATCAAATGATTGGGGGATATATCCCTCCCCCGGATTTACCCTATGGTGGTTTGCATGTTGATACATTCTTTATACTGATGAACACTGGATTTGTAACAAAATACAACCGTCTAATATCAAAAAGGACCGAGAGGGGCTGACAATGATTAACCTTCTGGCCCTACACCTGCTCCCGTACGCCCCTCGGCTGAAAATGCATTAGGCCTACCCTTCGCAAGCGGGCCGCCAACTCCCGTTCCCCATTTCCACTCAAAAGACCCCGGCCCGACTTTATGTCTAAATCTCGTAAAATAATAGCCAATTAGCCGTAAATCTAAGAATTCACGGGACTTGCCCTAGTTTTCACAATTCATGTTTATTTTTTTATTTGCCGGTGTAATGTATAAGAATGGAGTGTCCCCCCCCCCCCCCCCCCCATAAAGAGAGTGTCCTAGCTACCATGAGCAATGTCGGAATAAACAGCGACCGGGTAGACGAGACCATTGAAACAAATGATGCGTACAGATCAATGGAGAACACGGACACTGTAGTATATGACACCGGGCTTATAATAAATAGGACCTATGAGTTCCACAATGTTTCTGCTAAGCAGTGGCGCGGTGTACCCAGAAGGAGGTTGATTTCGTCGGTTGAGATGAGCCGTCGGTTCACTTGAAAATTCAGGCCATGGCACTGCAGGCCGGGATTGTCGGCAACCGTAGGCCTATAGGTAGGCCTTAAAGTTCAATGGACAGCGTGAGACAAGATAAATTTTACAAAATCGGTAAAAAAATTAGCCCCGAAGACATTTAAAGCATATAAACCCAAAATTTTCAGGGGACTTTGCCCCCTTGACACACCCCACCGGGCTCAGCCCCTGGACCCCCGCCGGGGCCCTAAGGCGGGGCCCTGGGACCCTACCCATTTTTCTGTCGTTGAGATGCGACACTGGCCCCCCCCCCATATAGCACACATCCAGCTACCCCACTGAGGGGGGGGGGGGGGGGGTGAGGGGAGCTCCCCCTGTGGGGAATCTTCCACTTCTCTAAACCCTGAAAATAAGTGATTACATAGCTGCCCCCCCCCCTGCCCTGAAAAAAAAGGCTGGTTACGCCACTGCTGCTAATGAAGCTCATTTTAAGTAAAGGAACATCTACCCACGGGGTCTCAACTTTTTTGGTATATAGTAGGCCCCTATGTGCCTCCCGGAATTTCAAAATTGAAGCTCCGGAGATGATTTGAGGCCCAAAAATTGGGTCTCCGGAATTAGGGTCTCCGAAATTTTCCGAATAACTGTCCATCTAGATATGGACCTCGTTCTCCCACTGACCTAGCCCCGGACCGAGCCACCGAGCTGTATAACATGGAACCATTGCACTTTCTTTTGTCCATCAAAAAATCATATATGCCTTGAAAAATCTTTTGTTTTTCTATGATTTTACTCAGTTCTTGATCTCTTCTCTTAAATACTCTGTCGACTTTGTCCTGGGTTTGTGGAGCAAATTTTACGAACTACCACGAAGCCTTAGCATGCCTGAGCCTTCAAATCATGTCGGCTTATTGACACGACTGGAAACAGATTAGGAGGTTTTTGCATTGAGCTCTAGAGCCCTGTGGAAAGACTTACCAATAATCGATTAATCCATCAGGTGTTGGTTGTTGCTGGATTGCAGCGCTCAACACGATAATGTGAGCCACGTAATTTACTCCTGTGGTATCCAATACCTATTTTTCACCAGCTGTTTTGCTGATGACTATTGTAGTTTACCTCCATTGGAATTCCACTTGCATTGAGGTGAGGATTTTCAAAAATAATACGCCTCTCTCATGCGGGCGTGGCAGTGGCATTTTGGGGTACCGCCACAGCCCATCATGACAATCCAAAACCGTTGACATCAGTAGTCACTAGTCCGTACACCCGTCAAATGCGGTGCACTGCACAAATGTCAACAGCTGAACAGGAGACTCGGGATTACTCATAATCATATTGATATAATTCATAGTATTTAGATTTGAAGAGAGATCTTTGGCCGTAGATTTTTTTTCTAAATTTCGGCAAAACAGTGGTTTTTTTGCGGAGCATAGCTTTCCCAAAAAAGCCAAATCAAATGTGAGTTCATAAGCCCTTTTCCAATTTCTAGCTATTTTTACACTTGCCGCTTTAAGCCGTTTTTTTATCCGGTTGCACACAATAAGCCAACTTCACCCACCTCGCTTGCTGAGTATTTGTCCACTTCTTCCTCCAAAGCTTCATGAAGATGTTTATTATATCCCATGAGTTGTATATCTGTCACATTTTCTGACATTGAAGATTTTTAGCGTACAGTGATGATCTTTCGAGAGAAGCGATTGCGCACGCCTTTCATTGTTCGCTCGCCATTTTGAGGCTCAAGGTGACCGAAGAGACCTGCATCCTGGTCTTAATTCTCAATCTGGTAAAATTGACCGTTTACTTGGTTAAACGCAAATGTGACCCAGAAAGGTCGAAATGACTTCCAAAGGTTTCTCGGCAATAAATCTTGTAGGTATACCTGAAAATTATTTTTTTGTTGTGATAACGACAAATTATCAATTTTTGGGGTGCATTATGACCATATTTTACATGTGAACCTTGCGGGGATCTGTTGAGCCTTTGATTTTTAGGTTTTTGGAGTTTTTTCCACCTAAACTGGTTCCCTTTCAGGCTGGATAGTGTGGCGAAAAATGGCGAGCGTTGTGTAAGTAAAAATTAACCAACTTGGTGTGCGGTGCAAAATTGCCGACCGCATGTATGAAGTCCTGCGTTACGACCACGTGGCTACTAATGGTGATGTTTTGTTGCCAGTTTTGGTCTTGCAAGGCACCGTAACTGTCGCGACGTGAAATGGCGATGACCAGATAACAAACGAGAATGCAAGGTTTGAAGGACAATATCTTCAAGAAAGGAAGGGGATCTTACAAGATTTTTTCACTACTGCTTTTCTGATATTGTATTTTTTATATATCATCATTTTCATACATTAAATATTTTTTTTAAATAAAGTGTAATATAGCTTACAATTCATAAATTTCACGTGACTCGGTGCATGTCCAGGTCCACTATAGATAACACCACTGGGTGTCCTTGGCAACGCTATATTTCACGTAGTAAATTGCGTGTATTTCGGGGGGCGATTTATAACTAATATAATTTTGCTCAATTGTTTTGTTTTTGTGTTCAATAGATGGATGAGATGGAAGCAAGGAAGTTTATACCTTTAGTGAAATACAACTAGGGTCAGTAAAAGCTTTAAAACCTGAAAAGACTACCTACGTGTGCGGGGCTTACACTGCTAACCGTGGAACTGCAGTCATGGCAGTCACTGGTTATTCCACCGCAGGGCTGTTTTCAAGGTAGAATGCAACTTTGTCAACCAGGTGGGTCAGTTTTCAAACACAGTATCAGCGTGTTTTTGTCTTACTGTGTGTGTAAGAGTATAGAATTTAGAGAAAAAATATGTTCCGGAGCTTAATGCTTTTCTCCTTTATTGTTATTTTTATACAAGTTTGAACATTGAGCAATTTTGGTGAAAAAATACAATCATTTTAATGGAATTTATTTTAACTACCAAAGAAATTAGACTTGTCCATATCATTATTTCACATCATGCCTGTTTGGCAGCTCTGCTGAAATATGACATTTAAGCTTAACATTTTGGCCATTGTAATACACTTTTTACCTCTCATTTTGACAAAAACAGGTTTTTGACATAAAAAAGTTGTTTTTAAGAACAAACATCAGTAGAAGAGAAATTTTCCATAGAATTTAATTCACTCCTAGTTGTATAATATGTGTGTGAAGTGCCAGCAAATCTCACTCAATGAAATGGCAGATAAAAAAACTTATCTGTTTTGTGTTGGAAGTGACATGTGAACGGAATTTGAAACCAATCCTGGTTTTTTGGGCACTTACTAAAAACACAAAACTAATTTTATGCTTTACAAAGAAGTACTATGCTACCTCACATAAATAAAAATGCTGTATTAATCCCAATGCTTTCCAATGTTAAAAAGCTGTGGTTTGTCTGGTTGCGGTTTACTGTTGTGCTGGACGTGACAATGTTCAAATGTGAAAGGAAGTCCAATTCCATTTTGAAAACTGAATTTAAAACATGTCAACACTTCAAATTAACTTGTTATTCACAAGCCCAGCAACAATTTAAACATACTATAAGATACGAAGTTGAGCCTAGTATTTTACAGTATTACAACTAAGTGGCGGAGTGGACAAACCTACGTCCGTCTGCCATGTGAACGGGAAAAACTTCTCAGCGTAAAGCAAGGACACATTAGAATTGTTGTCAAAACTACTATTAATACAATTGATAAGTATGGTTGAAAGTACTCTTACAAAATAAGTCTCACAAAGATGGAATCATTCATACACAGAGCAGACCTTCTGCCAAAATGCTGGAAGTGACAAATTGTGAACTGAGGAAAAATGTGAACAAGGATTTAATTAAGAGTAAACTAAGTAAATTTTGTAACCAGACATCTAATTTTTTGTATCAAATATCTGAAGGGTAATTAAGGTATTACAAAATTAAATACCACAAATATAATTCTTTGGTGTATCTGGTATGAATTAATACTGTATGCAAATGTTAACGGAAAATGTACGTCCTGCCTCAACTTTTGACATGGTTCAAAGTACCTTTTAAAAGGATTTTCACTACTTATGTTTTTACATGTTTGAAAAGCTTCACTAATATCTCAACAAAGTAATAACAATTCAAACTGATGGGCCCAACAGGGTATTATAATGGCAGTTGCAAACAAAAAATACATGTTTTTCAGGTTGACAGCTGATTTGACCAGATTTTTGACCATTGGGGGCCCGGAGTGTCACATGAAATACAAAGCGAAGGATCTTGGTTAAGACAGCTGGAGGTAGGCCTTGTATGGACATAAAGGGTTTGCAAATACCCACAAATGATCTTCCCAGGCCTCTCTATTTTTACACAGGGTGGTCCCAGAGTGAAAACTGCTAAAGTTGCATCTACCTATGAAACAGGCCGCAGTACAAGGCCTAACAGGCGTATTGCCAACAGTAAACCAAGTGAGGTCGGAGAAGTTTGGAAACGATCTAAATCGTAAACTCTCTGCACGTAAACAGTACAGATCATTTTACCAAACCCTTTAGCTGATGTAAAGGAACGGTTAGGCGAGGAGAAAGAGGGGGTCCCTCACATGTATGTACCTAGGCCTACTACACATACACAGTCACACAGTGACTTCCATGCACCTCAATGTACGAAAATTGCAATTTCCCAAGAAAATCCAAACCACAATGTACTTCTATACTGCCCACATATCTTAATTGCATGCATGGAGGCAGCTGCACCGAGGAGGCTTACAATACCGATATAAAACATAAGGTAGGCCCTATACACTGGGCAAATCCGGGTACTTGTGTAGTTTAGTCCTAATAGGGCCCATCCTATTACTGATGATGTTGCTTCATTTAGCATTCTAAAGCACCAGGCGAAGGTTAGATAGTACCGTGAATGAGTGAACACTCTTGAACAAGTGGTACTTATTAGAAAATTATGGTGGGGGTTATTGGGTGGTTAACAACACTCGACCAGGGTTAAACAACAGGGTAAAACAACTTTTGAAATAGCCCGAAATGGTACTTCTCCTGCACTGAAAAATTCTCAACAAAATCTTAAAAAATCAACAATATATACTTAGCTAAATCTTCTACATGAAAATAAATTCATGGGTTCCTTAAAGTCAACCAGCGAACTTGAAGAATGGTTAAATTGGAAAGCAGTATACAAACATGTCGGCCATATCCCAGATAGCATGCATATATTGGCACAACAATGGTTCCCATCGGTAATCTTGGCAATTCGGTTTGGCATCGGTATTATGTGGGTGGCCTTACTGGGTCCTTTATGGCTCTCCAAGGGCAATATAATGGTATTCGTGTTATATTGCATCGGTTAAAAAACGTGGCTATTGCATATTTGCGCCAATAATGGTTTTCCAGTGGCAGCTGTGGCATCGGCATCATATCGGCACAACTACTGGTCCATATGTGTGAAGAATATTGACCAAGACAAGCAGACAAATATAGAGCCAAGTATTGAAATAACTATTGTCCCATATGACTAAAGCAATTGATGCTTAAAAATAACAGGGCGAGAACTCGGTCAAATACATATAGGAATACATAAGATCTCTCAACAATGGTGGTTGTTTTAAAATAGAGCACATTATTTCAATGACCAGTATACTCTATTATACAGTCATAAAAATATTAAACTGTTATCTAATTAATTTATTAAAAATAGCAGCTTGAAAAAATCCTTAAAATAATTGTTGTAAACAGAACATAGGGCCATCATGCACAACACCGGTCAACATTGGTTACATCATTAGTCGCAATATTGGCCATTACATGTATTGAGGAGTCCAAAGTGAGTGGAAAATATCGGATCCACATGATATATGATAAAAGGTGGATGATTACGACCATAAATTATTGGTCTCGCTATGGTTTTAAAAATATTGGGCTCACCTGCGTCTCGCCCAAAATTTTTGCAACTCATAGCTCGGCCAATAATTTGCTTCTTAATCGATCCATTTCCAATTGATAATAATATTGGGCAATGAGCAAAAATATATTGATCCAATATTGCTAAGCCAATATCGGACCCATAATAATAATATGGTCGGGTATGGACCACATGGCAGTGCTATCGGGTAGTGGTAGTACTTAGTTTATATTCTGTGATTGCTCAAAAATAAGAAATAGGCTACTATTATGAGAGTGACATATCCCAACTCAGGCATAGGACGCAAAGTTTACTGGAGTGTATGGCCCTGCTTAATCAACAGCCAGGGAGAACGAAGTGAATATTTTTGATGGTTTTTCTCAATTTGGGACTATTGTAAAACGAAAATGTGTTCCAAAGCAGTTGCATCTAGTTTCTGAGGTGAGTGGATGTGATCTTGGGGATTTATATTACAGTAAACCATTAGGGAGTCCTAAACTGCACCATTGCCTGTGTACTTATAACGTCTACCACGAGGCACCTAAATGCTAGTATCTTGAAACGAAGGTTCCTGTATCCTACGTAGTGGAATAGCGTAATCTGTTAATGCTAATAGCCTATGGCATGCATAAAATTTATTTTATGCCAAATTGTTAGAAACTAATGTAGGATCTAATGTACAAAGTTCCCCTGGAGGCCTGTAACCCCGCACACATCGTGATGATAAATCCGGGTTATTAACGGTTGCCGAATTTGGCAATCCTTGCATTCGACTGATGTTTCACAACACAGAAAAAATTCACCTTTTTAGACAAACAAATTTAAAATCACGCAGTTGTAATACACGATCCTGAGTATGTTTGTGGTTATTAAGAAACTCCAGATACAAAAATATAAATTGCGTATATTCAAGGAAATACAGGCGGTGGCTTGATGCGTGTGGGTGATGGGTTCACGGTACAGCACACGAAGTACGTATCGTTGGTTAATTTTATCTCCATAAACTGGTTGCCAAGCACATCGCGCACAAGCGCAGTCGGAATTGCGAAAGGGCTTATGCATCAGAGAGAGTCGTTGTTTGATTGGAAAGACTTCCATACCTCGTATATATTTACATGATACAAAATTTATTTTAATTTTGGCCTTGTTATCAACCGGACTAAACGCTAAAATAAAAACTTTTTTTGTGCATGTAAATATATGAGAGTCCATATGGTACTCTTTGCGTTGATTGTTGGTGTTGTCACATGTCCGTAGCTTGTGTTTACGTACATGATGTAGAATTTACCCCTGCTAAAAGGCAATTGCCCCACTGGTTCCGAAACAAAACTGTGTACATTTGGATAGACAGGGGGTCACGTTTTTTAAGTTGGGGCACCCAAAAAAGGTGGATTTTGCACAATTTCGGTATTATTTGTTACTTTTTCAAATAGCTAATAAAGTAGTGTTTATAGGCAATCATCATTCTGAGACTGAGTTTCTTGTTTACCGCCCGAGTTGAAATCGTCACCGCGTAAAATATGATATTTAAGTCATATAACATTTTTAATAAAAAAAATATTTCACATTTTCCCATAAAAAACATATTTTTCCCAAATTCTTGCCGATTTTCAACTTGAATTTTCATCATTCAGATTTTTCTGATTTTGAGAGGATGGTGTAGTTATGTCTGCCTTTTTGGAACGTTTTCAATTTTTGGTGGGTTTTCAGCAGAGACCAATATACCCAATGAAAACATTTGGGTGCAAATTTTTTCAATTTTGGCTCACAAGGCACCCACAATTGGGGTTGCTTTTTGTGAAAATTTGGCACAGATTGCTTGAATTTTTTTTAGGTATGTCTGCCGTTTGGGACTCTTTTTCTGAATTTTGGTGTATAGATAGGTGGTTTTCAGCAGAGCCCAATCATACAATGAAAACAATGCACATGGTGCATTTTTGACACTTTTTTGCTCAAAAGGCCCATTTGGATGCTTTTTGTGACAATTTGGTACGATGTGGGTTGGTGAATTTTTGAGTTATAGAGACTTTTTTTCCTGGGGGGAGGGGTACATGTATGATTTTTGTTTTTTTTTAGAATGCCCAAAGCTTCCACCCAGCAGCAGCTAATTCAGTGTTACTAGATACTAGGGCTATCTGTCTACATACTGTTGTTGATACAGAGCCAAGGGGGGGGGGGACAAAAAAGTCAAAAAACAGCTGGCATTTTTACAACAATTGTCTGCTTTTCATGATATTATCATTGTTTAATTTGTTTTTGTTTGATTTGTGTGTGTGTGTTCATATTGTTTGTTAGGATTGGCCTTTTTTTGGGGGGGGTGGATTCCCCCCCCCCCCCCAACAAGGTGGTCAATCCCTTGGGCATGTAATTATTAGTATTTTGATCGCAAGTGCAAGTTCCATTGTACTTTATGCTTTTGATGGCCAAAAAATCAGTGTTCTGTCTAGAGAGGTTTCAAAACTCCTAAAAAGGCAATAGCCTTACAGTCCTACCACCCTTGTTGTTGATATCGGGCCATGGTGACACAGAACATCAGTGTTAATGTGAGATAAAGTGTAACACCCTGTGCTTTAAATGATTGCTTTGCCTCAAGGTATTGGACGACACGTTTAAATGTTACTCACACAATTTTACTGCAGTGAACCAACGCCTCCCTAAATGGTATCCCAATTCATGACGCATGGCCCTTATTTTATAGTACATTTCAAGAACCGATAACAGATTTTGCAAATCAGGCATTGAAAAATAATATTTAAAAAAATTAAATATAGTTTGAACTACTCGGCAAAGCCTCTACACTGCTAACAGGGATGAGAACAGTGTAATAAAGTTTTAAACATAGTTTACCTTTTCATACAGTCAAAATGCCGAAAAATGCAACTGTCAACTTTGCTTCAAAATAATTATAATTTAAATGTTACCTTTGTGCATATTTTTTCAAACCTAAACAGAAACTCTATTAATTATGAAGGTCCTTATATGCAAGAAATATAAAAAAATTAGGCTTATATTAAAGCCATTTAAGCCCTCAAATAGCCACAAAATTATCAAATATACACACTATTTAATTGAAAGACGTAATTATGTACATCATCGTCAGGGGTGGAAGGGGTGGATGTTGCGGGGGTGGATTTTGCGGTATATGCATTTGCACATATATGTCCGTGTTTCAAGTTTAATGTCACTTTTATTTACTTTACAGCTTTATTTATTAGAAACTGAATCAGTTTGAAGACATGTATTTGCCATTCTAAAATGATAATCTAAATCAATTTTAATGGCCTAATTAGTGTGTTAATTAAATCATGAATTGTTGCCTTCCATAAGTTTTCACCGAAATTGATCAATTTTGTGATAATTGTGTATCCTCTATTTTAAATTAGGCCTAGTAACCATTAACTTTTAAATGATTTTGAATATGTGTACTTTGTTCTCAACTGATTCAGTAATTAGGTTAAAGTTATTAATTTAGACACATGTATGTAGTCTACATACACATAGAATTTTTGTTGTCTAATGATGACTCACATATACTAGATAGTAGTGTCCTGTGCACATTTCAAGCGGTAGATAAGCTGCATTTACACTAGATACATAAATTTCATGTCATTGAAGCTAACTCCACGTGACTGACGGGACAAATATTAAGCACCTTTAGTTTTTCAAAAGCAGGCAGAAAAAAATCTGCATGGATACCCCCCAAAAGGTACCCTCCAAAGCAAAGAGAACAATGTCATTATTTTAATTTTAAAAACCAAATGCAACCACATGTTTTATTGCCTGTATGGTTTGCACTTCGAAGTGAGCCGTGACTGAAGTACCATCACTTTTTTGAAAAGTAATTCTCGTAAAAAGCTATCTGTTTTCCTATGAGATTTATTGCAAATGTTGTAAACTAATCATTGAGACATAAACAATTATAAACATTTGATCCATAGATAAAACCTGAGAATTCCAAAACTGGGCCTTTCAAAAGTCGTGACTGACGGGACGTGAGACAGGACATTTTTGACATTTTCTACATTGTTTCTTTACAGCCTGCTGCATGCTCAATGTACTGTTTGGGGTTTATTTTGCCACAAAAAATTAAAATAATATCCCAAAACATAATTAAGATTGACATTAACTCTTTGGAGACATACTCATGTGAAGGGAGCCAACTCAAAATATACAGAACAGGAAAAATAATAAAATTATCAAAATTCACGGATTTAGCCATTGATTTGGGACCCAGGTGGTAATTACATCATTGTCAAAATGAGCATTAAATAACTTTTGTTGGCCAGAACTTTGTGCAGAATCTGAATCTGAAGTGTTTTTAAAAAAAAACTAAGAATTTCTAACTTGAAAAATTTTCCCCATTTTGACTTGTACATCATGGAAAAAAGTGCCCAAAAATCAAAATATAGGGGCTGGAGGACAACATATTTGTTAATTTTGATATAGAAGAAAAGAAAGTATTATCCTCTTGAAAATGTTAATTTCTTTGTTTAAGGGGAAAATAATTCTTTTGAATCTCTCATGTCCAAAATGATAGGGATATACGGCGAACGGTGACTGAACGGGACAGAGGGCTCAAAATTTGTGAATGACGGGACACATTTTGAGATGGATATTTTCTTAAGTTATTAAAGATCAGTGAGCAATTTTTATTGGGGTTGTTTATTATGAGACCAAGATAGATAGTGATTGAACTTGGAATGAGAAATATCCCTGGTATGAGAAATAACCAACTTTTTAATGTTTTTGCGTGACGGACGAGATATTTCAAAACCCATACATGAAACCTACAGTATCCATTAATGATATTATAGCTGGGTTTAAATTTTATCTTGGATTGTTGCAGAGGTAACAAAGCTGCTATTAAACCACAAATATCTTTGGTGATTGTGCACTATAACACATGGGATCGAGATTTTTCTGCAAATTTGGGCTACTCACACTGGTTCCAGTTCCCTCAACTTCAAATTGTCATAAAAATAAATCAAATTAAAGAACACAAAAAGCGAAAGCAGTTTCTTACCGCTTAGTTAGACTACTTTACAGGAAGCAATAATTTGGAAGCACCAAGTAAACTTCTAAATTTCATGCAGATGCAACATTTTCATGGAGTTGGCCTGCAACTTTTATTTAAGTCTAAAACTCCTCCTTTAGACAGTATGTTTGAAGAGGACATCTCATTGCCACTTTGAAGTGTGTAGTTTATTATCATACCACCCTATATGTATCTGTGACATCACATGGTGAATTTAGACGATGTAGTGTCCCAACAGATATTTTGCTCCATTGCTGGTTACTTAGCTTGACAATGACAACAGGATTTTATTTTACAGCACATGCACTAGAAGAATATAGCTTGTACACATTTGTATACCACAGTCAATATTGTGCATTTTGACACACCCATATTTAAAGATTTTGTTTTTTTTTATTAGTAAACATAGAATTCAGGGAATTGACTCTGTTTCATAAATGGCTGCAAGCATTCAAAGCAGTATGGTTGATTCTGTAAATTCTTTTTGACAAACAAGATTAGTTAAACACCAACAATGTTTCAGTTTAACTTCTGAAACACCCTGTATATATAGTAAACTCAAAGTTAGGATTTTTTTCTTTTCATATAATGTAGAAAGTATCCTTCATCAAATTAAAGATCCTAAACAGTAGATGATATGTTTTGATGTAGATTGAGCTCCTTTTTTTTTTCAAATAACTGCAAAGTGTAATTAGTATTACTTTTTGCGCACCCTGTATTGTAATACTGTAATTAAAAATCAAGCACATATTATACCATTTTGGAAAGAGCAAACCACGTGCTTTCTCAACAATGAGTTAAATTTCAATTTCTACATACTGGGAAAAAATGTGACTCATTTTAAAAAGTTGAGTATTTCATGTGAAATTCTTTTGTTTCACCCTGTATAATTCTTCGATCACCCCGAATATCAGAAGAAAATTGTTGCCATTCAAATCCTTGTAACATAAGCTTTTCAGAAATATATGGTTTTATATGCTTTCAATGAACTATATTTGTGACACAGTTAAAAAGATGCCAAATGATGCATTTTTTTCCAAATTGCCATGTGTGCAACAATTGGGTCCCAACTTAAAAATGGGACCCTCAGGGGCAATAAAATGTTAAAAACACCAAAAATTGCTCCTGGATCTGAAATCCTTATTTCAAGCCCTGGAGTTGTCGTTGATCGTTGTCCGTACATACCTGTACTGTAGCGCAGATAACATAACAGGGGCTATTGTAGCAGAAAATGACCGAGCAACCTCAGGCAATCGGTACTCAGATCAAATCTGTGTTAGTGGGATTAAACACAGAGGAAGTTGTATTGAAAACCACTGTACACATCTTAGCAGTGTGGACACCAAATGCCAATTGTTTACATCATGCCTCAGTCTTCCTAAATACAATAAATTTGAGTCCAACTTACCTAGAATCACATAGACATGATACCACAAAATCCATATGCATCCTTAGAACATTTTTTTAATGTGATATCATGAAAATCAAGAGAAATTGGAAATCGTGCACACGGTTTCAGAAGTTCCTGTGTTATTATAGTTCTGCTAAGCATAACTCCACATTATGTCTTTAACACATGTTGTCATTAACGGATGTGAAGTTATGCAAAAACACATGGAATACCTTTCCCCTGTTACCTACCTCAACTTTGTCAATCTCAAAATCCCTCTAAATGTACGATATATCCCTGTTTTCACTATCAAACACAACTGGAGATCCTATATAATGCGATGACATATGTGAAAAAACTTAAAAAAATTAAAAATTTTGAAGAAAATTGCGACTACAATCACTTTTGCATGAGAAAGGGTGTTTCACCGGAAAATGATGGATTTCTACTGTTTTTAAACAAATTTTTGAGGATTAATTTCAAAAGGTAATTTATTATCTAAGGAACATATATCAACTCGATTCTGAATTGCTTTGGTATTTTGTTCGTCTGCAGTCTGCAAAGTTGGCTCTTTGAAATGGCCTGCTCATGCTGGTAAAGGGGAAAGGTATTCCATACACAGATCGAATCTGTGTTAGTGGGATATAACCCACTAACACAGAGGAAGGTGTATTGAAAACCACTGTATACATCTCCCCATTAGCAGTGTAGACACCAGATGCCATTTGTTTACATGCCTCAGTCTTCCTAAATACAAATAATATGACCACGACTTACCTAGAATCACTTAGACATGATACCACATAATCCAATAGCATCCTTAGAACATTTTTTCCAATGCTCATTATCAAGAAAATCAAGAGAAATTGGAAATTGTGAACACAGATCCAGAATTTTCGGTGTTATTGTTGACGTGAGAACAAAGGAAGATGTCAAGGAGTAGTTTCTCACCCCAATCAATATTGCCATTATTGGGATTTATTGAATGGGAGGTCAATCATGTAGTTTATGTTTTGGCGTGCAAGAGTGCACACACAAGTGC
>JAMKCH010048494.1:0-10957 GCA_023653785.1 Ophioderma brevispina
ATAGAAAGACTTGTATATAGACCAGTTGGAATTCGGGAGTACATTCATGCGGATACTCTGCCAAAAGGAGCAGTCACTGCAAAAACTGCTGTTGTCAAATTTCAGATGTGTACAGTGCTTACGTTGGTCCATGTTAATTGTCAAAGAGACGTGTTGACTGCAACTCTCTGTTCCTCATTTCCCATTTCACGATAATAATAAATAGCATAATAATAACTACATTCATGAGATTATAATGAGTTGATTATGGGCTTGTCTTTAAGTAAAACACTGTTACAGTTAGGCCAATCACTATGATACAATCTCAAAATTTGCAATAAATTACATAATATATATATAATTATATATAAGAGAGAGAGAGAGGAGAAGAGAGAGAGATGTCAAAATGTTCAAAAGTTCTTCAACCCTGAGTATATAAGTTGAAAAGTTAAAGAAATGGAGAATATAACACAGAAAATCAAAACTTTTCAACTTCATGGTTTGTGCTAAAAAATACAATCAAAAATTGGCGACATCTTCGAAAAACACCTAAGTGTCATAACTTTAAGAGTTTCTACAACACTTTTGATGGCAGTATTTAATTTTTATCTCCACTTGCAGATTCCCTTTAAAGCAAATTTTGTTTTGAGATCTTAGTTTTATGGGAAAAGTTTTTAGTTTGCTCAAATTTGATCTGCAAGTATGTTTTCCAAAGGACCTATTCCATAAAACCTAAAAAAGTAATAGAAACCCTGTAATAGCGAGGGAGTAAAAATAATGTGGTTTTTTAAGCTTTTACATATGGATCTTTCTTGTGACAAAAAAACTTTATAAAGTGCAATTGGTTATTTTATTTTTTAAAAGGCTAATTTTCTCAGAACCATGAAAAGTGGATTTGGCTCTTTTTTGGAAAATCTCCATATATAAATACTGTATGAAAACTTTTATAAACAATGGGTTGCTGTTGGGGGAAAGATACCCCCGAAATTGTATACAATTTGCATTTTGCATTTTTTACTAGTATTCATACAAAATTACAAAACCGCCAAAATATTGATAAGCGTTAGAAGAAAAGTAAAAAGAATTTAGGTTTGTACAACCAAATGTTATATAAAACTCTATAAGAAAATTTAAAAATATATTAGTTGTAAGAAGAAAAATCGCAATCTACATTCACTGCAAAAATTGAATACCACATCAACAGCAGCTTTTAACGTGTGTTGCTATGGACTATCCAAAAAGAAAATTGCACCGATGACCAAACCAGTAACCACTGCACTAAGTCGGACTTCTCCATTATGTAATATAGAAGGTGACCAGAGATTAGCGTGCTGTCTCAGATGCTTAAGTTGTTTTAACGTATGAGTGGATGAAATTACTCAGCGTCAACTGTTGTGGCTCGCAGTTCAGAGATATTTGAATGAAGGTTTGAACTGAGCTTGTGTATTTAATATTGCCAAGTTGCTGTGGGTTACGGAAGAAATGTATTTTATAACAGGTGTAGGATCATGTGATTATGTCAACAAAAAGCCTTCCCCTTGATTACTTTCTTAGGGGCACATTGTATATTTAAGGCCTAAAGGAAATACTGGCATTTTGGCTCTAAATCTGTAAGGGCATTAGTGGTAGAATTTTAAAAAAACAAAATTTTTATTGTTGGTTCCCAGAGTCCATAATTTGCAAACACGAGGAATGGACCCGTAATGCAGTATTGCTGTTGGGCTATAAGTTGCGGATAGTTTTATAAATAACCGAAGCCAAAAGCCTTACATATACAAAACAAGACACAGTATGCTTGAGATGTTAGCAATAACATTTACAGCTGCTGCAATGAGAAAGTTATTCAATGTCATGTTCCATGCAATTCAACAAATGAGTACAACCCATCACCTCATGGATTCCGTCCTTTTTGGTGTATTGAATACATCTTCATGAGAACTAAAATCCTGAAAATTTGAGCTCGGTACCCTCTTTTCGTTTTCAGCTACAGGCAATTTTAATTTGAGGGAGCACCCACCTCAAACCTGTACCGGTGTGAAATTCAATATTCAGAGGGCCTAAGTAAAGACTACACCCCTCAGATCCTTCAACTTGGCATACTGGATACCTTTTGCTGAAGATTGCAAATTATGTGAACAGAAAAAATGCAGCTTGGTCCCAAGTGTAAAATAACAGGGGGTCAAAAAATGGCCCCAAAACCACTTCGGATGAATGAGAAAAGACATGAGAAGCACCGACCATACTTTGGGGGCCAAAAGTCAAAAAGTAAAGTGTGATATAACTTCCTCAAATTTTGGGCTTGAAAGCTATCTTGATACTACCCTTGTGTACATCTTATACTTATATCAGCTTTATTGGTAGAGATATAGCTGTCGCAAAAAGCAAAAAAAGTCCAAATTAACTTGACATGAACCCCCCTAAAAATCAATGTCAGGACATATTGCAACAAATATGCTTGAAATATGGTTAAGAGGGGCCTGTTGAAGTTGTGTGCAAAGTATAACGCCATATGTAGGTAAACAGGCTTCAAAAAATCTAAACTTCGATAATATCAGACAAAGTTCCCATTGAAAGTACACAGAATTCTGAACTTTGCAACAATGGGTATTCAAGTTGCAGTTTTTAAGACTTTAATCCAAGGTTGACATTGTAGAACTTAACAATGGAATTGAAATCAAATATTATCACCTTATTAGCTATTGAACTAGGTCATGAACCAAATTAAGCTTGGTGTTTGTTTGGCCAAGGAATTATAATACTTTAATTAATTCTAATTGAAATTATATATAAACAGGAACTGTGGCAAGTTAATACCAGTGGCTAAGTTCAGGTTCCTGTGGTGTTTCAATGGGAATTCATTTCAAAACTGAATTCATGAAGTAGGAGTTTTTGAAGACCAGTACTTATTAGCAGCACACTTAGGACACCAGAATGAAACTTTACCAAAATATTAAGCAAGGACCCACCCTCAAACCATATTTTTCAAGCAGAATTTGGTGCAGAATGTCTGACATTGGTTTTAGGGGGCCAAGTCAAGGTCATATTGGAATTTTTACTTTTTGCGGCAGCCCTAAATCTCTTCCAACGAAGATGATATTTTTTAGTTATTGGATACGCTTTTTTAAAACGCGGCACCACAACCTAACAGATGGTTGCATCCATACAAACTGAACAAAGAAAGACCACAACTGTATAAATTAAGACAACAAGAGAAAAAATGGCCCAAAACTACTCAGGGAAGCAATTCTCATTGAAGTTGTTATTCATAATAACAAACACGATAATTGAGGTGTGTTAGTTATATAGCGCAAAAACCGTTGCCGCAAACAACTTCAGATCGGGAGCAGTAGGGAGGCCATCAGTACTTTTATACAAAATACATTATGTAAATACGAAACACATATAAACCAAAAATGAGTAAAAATATTACTTCATACATTTGGCAAAGTGTTAATGCTGAAAAGATGGCTTTGCCGTACTTTCCATGCTCTTTCAGATATGTTTACATGGGCCGCACAATCAAGTGTGGAGAGAGTGAAGGGATTAAATTGGGTGCAACCACCTCCTAAAAAATAGGTATAGTTGGTATTGGTGTCACTTGAAATGAAAAGATCCAGACCAAAGGGAAGGCCCATTTCGCATAATCTTTGTTCTAGGGAATAAAATACTTCAGCTCTTATATCCAAGTGAACGACATCTTTCTAAAATAAATGTGAAACATCTTCAACCTTCATCCTTACAAAAATCATAAAAACCAGAAGCTGTTATCCCTCCATACACATGTTCTTCCGTTAAGTTGCAAAGAGTTTGAACGTGCTCTTAAATTTTAAACTGGCACCCCAGAAGTCCATTTTATCCAGAGATATGTCTCAAGACCTGGCTGGTGTTTAACACTAACGTAATCCGAAGGGAGGGATTTGTTACATGCTGTATTAAACAATAGTATTGTATTAGACGATTGATTTCGGTAAAAAGTGTTAAACCATCACCTGGCAGAAAAAGGTACATTTATGTATGTACTAAAGTGAACTAATCTAATATACCTAAAATGACCTGTTTTGGAACCCGAAAACAGGTCATTTTACGAGTACCGTACCTAAAAATGATCTAAATGACCATTACAGAAAAATATACCTATTTTACATTATTATACTGTACCTAAGTGAACCTGTTTTGGGCCCAAAGGGTCATTTTAGCGTACAGTAACCTATTTTGAGCCTATTATAGGTAAAGTGGCTGTTTTCAGTCCAAAAACAGGCCATTTTAGGACAATACCTATTTTGACCATAATATTGTACCAAAGTGATTTGTTTTCGGGTTCAAAAACAGGTCATTTAGGTTACAGTACAGTATAATTAGAGCAAATGGTAAACCATAACATAGATCAGCCACTGTAAACATTTGGAAGTTCAGAACAAGCACCTCTATACAGTACCTATTTGAGCATAATAGGTACACAGTACCTAAAGTGACCTGTTTTCGGGTTTCATTTTAGGTACAGACTATTTGAGCATATTATAGGTTACACTACCTAAAAGGACCCGTTTTAGGGTTCCAAAAACAGGTAATTTTAGGTACAGTAACTAATTTGAGCATAATAGGTACACGTGTACTTAAAGTGACATGTTTCAGTTCCAAACAGCGTCATTTTAGGTACAGTACCTAATTAGAGCTAATAGGTTACACCCAGTACATAGACAGCCACTGTAAACATTTGGAAGTTCAGAACAAGCACCTCTAATATCAAACAGTTGCTCATTTAGAGGACACGATAACCTCTTTTCCCCCTCCCGACTTACCCTAATTAGAAAGTTTAGGATGTTTAGTAATTAAGGTTTTAACTAAAGGTTATGACTATTGTTATTTGTTGTTAAGGTAGTAAGGTAGAAAGGCGACTGGTATCTAAACAATCACTGAAAATGTATTCTAATGGAAGAATTTAGTATTCTACCACACCCTAAAATTCATCAACGTTAACGGAATAAATATAAACCACATTTATGTTAAGGATGCCAATTTCTGGCGGCCAGCAATTATATTATTTAGTTGAATAATAATATGTAAATGCAAGCAATTAAGCAATTAAATGTTCATTGTAATCAAAAATTGCTATGTGCATTCTATTTTAAGTGCCATGTGGTCTACGAGCTATCTCATGGTAGTAAAATACACGTCGCGGTCTCAACCGCTAAATCCCTCTGGTGGGAGCGGTTTACAAATTTTTAAATAAATCAGCTGCAAATACCCCCTTAAACCCCCAAAATCCCCTTAAACCCAACCACCCCCCCTTAAACCATCCCCCCCCCCCCCACCCCCCCGGGAAACCCCATTTAAACTCGTGCAACCCCACCGTAAACAAACAAGCCCCTTACAGCCAGGACAAACCCCCCCTTAAACCCGGACCAACCCCTTTAAAACCCGGGACAACCCACCTTAAACCCCAACACAATCCCTCAGCCCAGGACAACCCTTAAAACCCGGACAACGCAGGTGCAACGTCCGCAATGCATACGCACACGTGCGCATGCGAGTGCATGTGTGCACGTCCTGGCATGCATAAGCATATTATGTGCACAAACCCCTTTAAACCCAAAAAAACCCCTTAAACCAAAAAATCCCTTAAACCCCCAACAACCCCCCTGAAACTCGTGCAAACCCACCTTAAACCACAACACGCCCCCCTAAGCCCAGGACACCCCCCTTAAAACCCGGGACAACCTTTAAACCTGGACACCCCCCCTGAAACCCACAATCCCCCTTAAGCCCAGACAACACCCTTAAACCCAGACAAGCCCCCTTAACCCCAACAATCCCCCCTAAAACAACAACTCCTTAAAGTGGACAACCCCCTTAAACCTGGACAACCCCCCTAAAAATGGACAACCCCCTTAAACGTGCAAACCCACTAAACCAAAACAAGCCCCTTAAGCCCAGACAACCCCCATTAAACATGGACAACCCCTTTAAACCGGACAACCCACCTTAAACCCCAAACAATCCCCCTTAAGTCCAGACAACCCCCCCTTAAACCGGAACAACCCCCTTGAAACCCAGGACAACAAAATAGGAAAAAAAAACAACAAGACAAAAGCGTAAAAAAAAAAACAAAGAAAATGGGGACAAAAACCCCAAATGAAACAACGACAACCCCAGGAAACCGGAGACAAAAAAACGTAAAATCGGGACAAACACACACTTAAAACACAAAAAGACCCCTTAAGCCAGACAACCCCCCTTAAACCCGGAAAACCCACCTTAAACCTTCAAACAATCCCCCTTAAGTCACAGGACAATCCCCCTTAATCGGACCAACCCCCTTTAAAACCCGAACAACCCCCTTTAACCCAGACAACCCACCTTAAACCCCAACAAGCCACTTAAACCCAACACCCCTTAAAGCTGGACAACCCCCTTAAACCGGACAACCCCCTTTAAACTCGGACAACCCACCCCGTAAAACTCTGTGCAACCCCCCTGAAACAACACCCCAAGCCCCCTTAAGCCCAGGACAACTCCCCCCTTAAACCCGGACAACCCATTTAAACCCGGACAACCCACCTTAAACCCCAACAATCCCCTTAGTCCAGACAACCCCCTTAAACCCGGACAACCCCCTTTAAACCAGGACAACCCACCTAAACCCCAACATCCCCCGTAAACCTTAAACTAATCAGCGCAAGAGGACATGATTCCCCACCCTCCACAAAGTTTCATCAAAATCGGACTTATGGATCTGGGTAAAAATACCCCAAATTAACTCATTAATTATGCCAAATAGGTTACCTAATTAGCCATTGCCACGCCCATAATCTAATCAGATGAAGGGCATTGGCAGTCGACCACACCCACCAAGGTACATCACATAACCCTTATGGGTATCATGTTATCGCGTTCACAAGATTGTGTTGGAAGGACGCCCGCCGACGCTTGACTGATAGCATAATCCCCCCTTCTTCTGCTTTTCAAGCCAGGGGGATAATGCTGGGGTTATATATAAAAAAACTATTGACTCTATTGTTATGAAATTTTGTTTTCAATGATAATTAGCTAACAGTCCCTTCTTCTTATAAAAATACGATCACATCCTTTAGTTAAAATCTTATGGCACCTGGCACAAGTGTTGCAATAAATGTTTTGGGGACTGCTGTATGCGTTCCACCTTAATATCAAAACTTGGTACTTCAAGTTTCAATTTGTTTATGTCGTTGAACCAAGACAGAACTGCAACACACAGTGGCCGATGGGGCCTGCAATACAAATTTGCTCATACCATCAAAACCCCCATCGAAATCAACCTAAATTTGGGAAATAGATCTTATCTGAAGGATATCCAATAAAAATGAGGTGCTGGGCTCATGAATTCACACCTTTAAATAATGATTTACATGCTTATATACCTTGGTTAACTTGGAGGCATCAAATTTCCTTTAAAAAGGCATGTCCTGATCCTAAAAAACTTTTTTCAATTTTCTCTCTTTGGTGTTTTGTGCAACAGTGGCATTTGTAATATACCGTGTCCCTCATAAGACTACTGTGTTTGTAATATGAAATAACAAAATCTTGATTCTATTTGAAATTCAATTAAATTTCCAAGTCGGATGATGTCAAAATCTCCATTTTTAGGGATAAGTTGGAAAGGTAAGACTGGGTATATGTTTCTCAATCGCCAATCTAATTTGCGCACCTTTCTGGCCGGCCACACCTTAATTTGTTTTAAAGGTGTTGCAACAAGAGGATTGCACATATCATGGTTGTCCTAAAAAATCGAAAGTACTGATTTTTGCCCTGAGTAAGGCTTCCATCAAAAATATCCCCATCTCAAGGATTAAGCTGAGCGAGAGATGTTTCTTTGGTACAAAAATTTGTGAAATTTCTAGTTTTGTATAGGAGCAAATACGAATCAGCCTATGTTTACATTGACAATATAAGCAAATCACAATCGTTTTTTCCTCTTTTAAGACATTTCTGTAGTGAAATACAAGGTAAGAAATCTATGAGTTCTAATTCTATTTATTTAAATTAGTGTTATGACACAATAATTTGGGGGCTCAAAATCTCTCGTTGCACCTTAAGGTATTCGTTATATACCAATGATTTGCAAGCCATTGTGTAATCAAATGAGCTACCCAAATCACTTTTTCAAATTCCATTCAACCTAAAACCCTGTAGCCACACAAATGTTGAAGAATGTTGACACGCACATGACACAGAACGAAAAGGATTTTCTTTTTGGCAAGGTTCAGAAAGGCAATTCATTGTAGGTATGAAAAAATAGAAATTGATGGCTAGTTATACATACCATATGAAGTCACAAATCTGATATATACATAGTACCATACCCGTTTAAGTCAAGCCGATACATATCCAACGCTCATGAATCATGATATGCATCTGAACTTACAGGCTTCTGAATTCTGGTCCCTAGGCTTTGGCAACAAAGCAAGATCACATTACTAAATGTTTTAATAGTATAAATCCTTGCAGTACAAACCCTAATCTGTCAGTTTGATGTGTATGTGCTAGGTGATTCCTCCATAAATATTGATGAGAAATTGAATGGCAACCAGGCACATTTTGTCTTTCTCAATTCGCAATTGAAATTAACTATAACCGACTGCTCATCCAATCAAATTTAACTGTCATCTGAACTGTTGTGGGGGAGTGAAGAAAATACTATGGCTGTTAATGAGTTTCTAAGGAAATCCCACCTTTTAATTTGGACACTGCAGATTAATTCCAATTTTAGGTACACTAGGTATACTACTGCAGACAATGGACATGCAGAACTGTCTGGAAATTAGGTACACTTTAGGTATACCAAGCAACGTAGAAGTATCCAAGTCAAAATAGGTATATTTTAGGTACACCTATTATGTGAAAAAAATACAGCCAAAGCAGTTGAAATTTGTTCTAGTTCAACTGAGTATAGTTAGGTACATTTTAGATCAAGCCCACAGTTAAAACAAGGCGGTTCATCGAACCACAAAGGTCCCGCCCAGGGCCGTAGCTTAAACAAAAGAAAACAATTTTAAGATCTCGGGAAGAAGATTGTGATGGAATTAAGTGGTTCTCAAACCACTGATGATGCTGCTGCCATTGGAAATGACCTTCGAAATTGTTGAATGTTGACCACACCACCAAGTTTCATCCTCCTAGGCATGATTATTGATTTGACCTTAAATGACCCTGCATGACCTTGAAATGACATCAATTTTTTGGCAATGAATGTTGACCATGCCCACCACTCAAATTCATCCTCCTACCACAGATTAAGTGATTTGAACTTGGATGACCCTGCATGACACTTGAAATGACCTGCAAAATTTTTGGTACCTGAATGTTGGACCACACACACCAAGTTTCATCCCTAACTACCCACATGTTAGTGATTGACCTTGAAAAATTTTGGACACCCGCCATGACCTTCAAATGAACCTCAAAATTTTCGGCATCTGAATGTTGACCACAACAAATTTTCATCCTCAATAAACATGTAAGTGATTTGACCTTGGGGATTGACCTAGCATGACCTTGAAATGACCTTCAAAATTTTCGGGCACTGAATGTTGGACCACAACCCACCAAGTTTCATCATACTACCACAACAGATTAGGTTTATAGCAAAGTTAACCCCATTTTTTGCCTATTTTGACCCCCATTTGACCTTTGACATTTGCCACATGACTCTCCTCCGAACTTATCCGTAAGCCTACTTGAGGGAGATCTATGGTGCGAAGATGAGTACACACCATACTGCTCCAATCAAAGATATCGTGTTGACAACATTTATTATAGCATATTTTAGCCCGATTTTTGCCCTTATTTGACCCTATTTTGACCAATTGACCTTTGACCCCATGTCACAGACCCACTTTGTATCCCACCCACCGACTACTTGAGATACATCTATGTTGCAAAGATGGACTTCCATACTTGCTTAGTTCCAAAGATATCGCAAGGGACGCACACACACACGGACGGCTACCATTTCTATTCCCCTTCGCCAACCAAAAGTTGGCGGGGGACCAACAAAAGTTGGCGGTGGACAAAAATGTCTAAGTTCAAATAGGTACATATTAGGTACAATTTAGGTATACTTTAGCAAAACTAAAACTAACATAGTGTTAGGACGTCTCGTAGACGTCAAAGGTAGGAAATACCTTTCAAACACAAAATTAAACGATCCTTGTTACAAGTGATCTAATTTTATATAATAAGCACAGTTTTATGATCTTTACTTGATTTGGTTCAAGAATGTGGTAGTCCAAACAAAATTACATATTAATTACACAATTTAAGATTATTATACTTATAAAGAGTTTGTATCCTATGTTGAAGGGTTGCAGTTCAACGATATATGTCCTCACAGCGAAGAATCCAAAATGGACAGATGACAACTCACCATATTTTTAACTCTTCAGGTAGTATATTCCATGGGAATCTTCTCGTCCTGAAGATACTCTGTTTGTCCAGCAGTTCAAGGAGACGAACAAGTTAAAGTAAGTCCCTCGACGATAACAAATCCACAGTGTATCAGTCCAAGATAATCTTCACGATTTCTATCTGTCCACAATTTGGAAATCTTTTTGATTCCCAGCACTTTGGCTTCAAGACGACAGTAGTTAGATAAATTACAGCCACTCTGCTCACATGGAATTAAAATATAAACTGGCACCAAGTACAGGTCTGATCTTCATTGCAGATCAAAAACTAGATAGAACTTCTAGCTACTTCTTACTAGAATATGCTGGCAGAGAGTCCTTCCAGTGATAGTATTTAACCTACTCACAGATAGATTCCCCTTTCTAACAAAATCATTTCATCATTCTCATGCATAACACATAATTACCTTACAAATAGCTGACCACTCGGAAATTCATCACCCGAATCACATCACTATAGATATAACTTGGTGGGGGAATTCCCTAGGTTCTGCATGTTTTTGATTCAAATATAAAAACAGTTCTAAGGTTAGCAT
>JAMKCH010048495.1:0-10911 GCA_023653785.1 Ophioderma brevispina
TGTTTGGTTTGGATGTTATAAGCAAAAGTACATGTAAGCCCAATTATACTATACAATAAAAAGGTGGATAGGCTTTTCACTTATTCGCTTGTAATTTTCTTTTGGAGGTAACCTTTTAGCCAGGCCTTTTGGGTTCAATTCAATGTGGTTTGCACGTCTTTTATGCAACCATGTCTGGCTCTCGGTCTTAAAGGTCCATGGCCCAATCACTAATAGCCTCGTCCCCAGAACCCCAGATTTTACCGGAAGTGGTCAAAATTTTGGTATTGAAAGTACTATTTTTCTCATTCACCCTGTGAAATCTTAGGGCTAAATGATGTTTGGTTTGGAATTTATGAGCGAAAAAGAACTCCATTTTGGTCGACCAATATTAATTTCACACAGTACTCTATGGGGCTCACAAATCACGTTTCTACATGTACCTCTTGCATCAAACGGATTGAAATATCGGCGCAAAACTTTACAAATGGGTTTTGGGATGAAAGCAATTCTACCAAGATGAAAACTTTATATACTTAAAGTGGGCCATCGCCCTTTAAGTCAGTTGGGAAGTTTAGGGGGGTATGTAAAATTTCATTGGGCAATAGGCATGTTCTTACATCAAGCAACAAAGGGTTAAGTGTAACTTTGTAGTGTCAAATCTCCCTGCCCCTGCCTCCCAAATAACATTCCTCAACACAAACTTGATCAAATGTGACACGCATTGTATTGTATCCTGTTGCAAACATTTTGTATGATCACTATTCGACTTACTGGAATTAACATTAGTTTCACTAAGTCTTTCATTGTACACTTGAAAGGTTGCAATAATAAAACAATTCTAATAATCATTGTTGAACGTGTTTGATTGTGTATTAATTTAATTGAGCTGTTTGTGGCAGACTGAATAGTCGTTGCGTCCATTTCAGAAAGCGTTCCATTTTTCGTTTCAGTTCCTCCATCGCATGGGCACTTTTGTACTAAATCTTTCTTATCGATCTATTTAAGTCAAAATTATAGGCCATTTTGATGAAATAAACCTATTTTTATCACTTCAGGAATGTGGCAACCGGTGAAATTGTAAAATGCCACAAACCAGATGGAAGGGACATGGCAGCACACTAAACTGCATTTCATCAAAATGTCAGGCACAAGCTTGGGAAACTGAGGTCCACGTGTGCGAGCTTAGGTGGCGAGCAATGCACAGCTCCAATATCATCAGTGAATTCTATGAAGAGGTGAAAAAGGTGTACACTTCGGATGGGTACGTTTTAAAAAGCCAATTATAACTCAAAATACACCAGTAATCTATCTTGGAAAACACCAATTAAGATACAGGTATCCTATAACAAGAGTAGTTACGGTTGCTGTACATGCAAATTGTAAAATGCATCATAAAACAATATCAATCCCAAACAATCACTAATTTTCAAGGATGGATGGTTGAAATTGTCCCAAATGATTCCTTGAAGTATATAAAAGTTTGACAAGATATTGGGGGAATAACCATAGCCAAATCAGGGGGGAAAACAGGAATATTAAAAAACATGACATGGGTGCACACTACACATCTCCATGTTGATTTGCCTTGCAACTTGTAAAACAGTGCTTTGAAAGCCAGTTTGTATGACAAAATTGATGCAATTTTAAACAGAAAGGACTTAGTTTCAATTTTTCAGCCCACCAATCTATGCATATTCTTTGCCAATTTTGGGCAACTGGATAAATCTTGATGGACAAAACCTAATGATATCATCCTAGTATTTGAAAATTCTCAAGGACAGTGATGACAGCCAAGATTTTGCCAATTCAAGACCTGGAAGCATTAGACCCAGATGACACTGAATTACCAGAAGACCCTGACAAGGACCTGGACAATAACCAATCCGTGATAAAACCTCCTGCAAAAGCCGACTGGGAGTCGAGTGACCCGCTCACTTGCAGACCTGATTGTGTGAGCCCATCTGTCTGCATCTTCAACACAGTCTGCTGTGGCAGGCACTGGCCAATCTATAATTACCATTCAAGGAAACAAATGACATAAATACAAAGCACCACAAACTGACCAGTTTTGAATGAAATTCATTACACTCCATGCTGATCATCACAACCCTAACCATGCAATGCTGCAATTCTTGTTATTACGTGTTGTTAGTTATGTTCCTGCCAATGTTTTAGTTGTAATCAGCCGATGAATTACGTAGTACTAAGAACTCAATATTGGTCAAAATTAACAAAAGCCCTTTTGCTTTTCAGCTCTTCATATTTTCATGTACATCATAAAGTCTTATTTTAATAATGTAGTCATTTAAGGATGCAAAGAAGTAGGAAGTTTCTAGGTATTTTGGAAAGTTTCAGATTTTGAAGTGGAATGCTGGGAATTTTGGGAATCTGCAAATTTTGACATGTTTAATATTGCAAAATAAATCTGAATCCAGAAGTAGTATATTTTCGATTTTCATGCTTGTTAAAAACCCTATTACTTTTAGTACTATTAATTCTTATCAAAAATGATTCAGCGTAAAATGCCTCTGTCATACGCCATTTCAATTACCACTTTCCAAAAATTCCTGAAAATATGCCCAAAAATAAATCCGATGTCAAAATTCCCTTGAAAATTTCATTCTTACCGACACCCGATTGTCATGAAATCATTTTCAGAGGTTTTCTTTTTATAAACACCTGTGTTTAACTTCCTATTATATACAGTTGCAGTAAAATTGCCAGTGAGTGTAACACTGGAAATGCTTGGGCAAAATGTTTATAGTCAGGTAGAAGTTTGCAATAGCCTGAGGATGGAAATGGAGTACAAGCTTTTTCTATGATATATTTTTAGTTCATCTAGGACCTAAGCCAATAATTTTTGGAGGGTGTGCAAATGTTGTTACCGTGCAATTGTTTAAAAATCCAATATGGCTGCCACCATGTCCAAATCACTATAATCCCTTAAGTATTCAGATAGAGACAAATTTCTCGGTACTATCTTCCGGTGTTTTAAGCACGAAAAGTGTTGGTAATGTAATCTTATCATTACATTGCCAACAAAATCCAATATGGCTGCTCAAAGTCAATTGCTCTCGGAATCATTAAATGATCTAACACCGTCCATTATACCTCTTTACTCTACTTGATACAATGCTGAACACCTAAAATATGTTCTGCAGGTGTTCAAAATCTGTTTACAATTGATCCCACTCTGCAGTGTTACTTTAACCCTCTAGAATGCATTTCCAAACGCATCCGGACCCGTCAAGTGTTCTGTACATTTTGCAGGTTAGATGCTTTAATTTCAGTTGTCTTATCATGCTTTAATGCTTTACACTTATAAGATACATGTATTTGATCACTAGAACCCTTATTTGGTATTTCTTTGTAATGGCAGTTTCAAAATTCAAGATCCAGCCAATACGCCGCCTTTAAAAATAGTAAAACCGATCTATCTGTGTATTATATGTATTACAATCAACTAATTATTATTCAGTGTAAATTTAGGTATGGGATAAGTATTTGACCATTTTGACATTCTTATCTGAATTTCTGTTTCTTTAAAACATGCAAAAATTGTTAAGATGGGGGCCACGTGGCGCCTTATAAATTTAATGGATGATCGTATTGTATTTTTTCAAAACAACCCAAACTGATTATCAGAGTTTAAATTCAAGCTGAGATGTATGTCTTTGAGCATAATAACTCTTATCTGGTATATTTGTTTGACAACATACGTAAAATTCAAAATGACGGCCAGTATTTTATGACTATATGACAAATTCGTATGTTTTAAAGATCGTAAAAGGCAGCCATATTGGCTTCATCTTGTTGTAAGCTTGTTAACACACTTGAAATGTAAGATATGGTATCCTACTGGGTAGAGAGGGCAGCATTAATTATTCCTCTCTCACAAATACGTGAGTTATGGTCACTTAATGATTTCAGGGCATATGGGGTTTTAGGGTGGGCCCATAGTGGATTTGATGGTAATGTTGTGATCAATTCACATCATTAACCGGTCGCCAAAGATATTCCTCTAGCTTTAAAACCGGAGCTAGTGCATAAATTATGGCCATTTGAATGAATTTTTGAGTGATAGCGGCCAGGGATTTCGAGAGATGTGCCACTGCACGAATTTTGCACACCCTCCAGAAATATTAGCTTAGTCATCATTGACAAAATCAATCCCATAGAAAAGTCTGTACTCGCGTTTCAACCCTTGCCGCACAATTCCTCCCACTATTACCTATATAAAGCAAACAGAAGTTAAATGGGCATGGATTAAGCAATAACGAACAAGCTGGACTTGCTCATTATTAGGACCACATTATTCCCCCAAGCACAGTGCAGCGCCTGCAACCCCAGCATCTACACATCACCCACCCGAGAGCAAAACAGCTTTATCACCAGTGCAAAGCACAGTTCAACCAATCGCTCAGTGACATCCCTCTTGAGGACGGTATTGTATTAAGATCTTAGCTTTTTCAACCTAAGGGATCCGATTCTAACATCTACTGACCAAGTTGGGCTCATCATAGTGCCGTTTTCCATGTGCATGTGAATCTGTCGATTGTTCATTTCCTCAACAAGTTGGTTTTAAGACGCCATTCTCAACCCAATGAAAGAACTTTCCTTTAGGTATGTAAAACCATAATGATTGGAAAATTGTTTAAAAATTATCATAAATTTTGATTATAATGTTTTTAGAAACAAAAAAATGTTTTTTAGACATTCATAGTTAACCCAAAAGCCTACTATTCCATTATTTTATAATTTAATTAATCACTATGCGCTTATGTGATAGTCATATACTTTTAATAAAGACTATCGGTGATTCACCCAAAAGAGTAAAAATTTTGAAATTTGCGCAGGATAGCTCAAGTGAATGCCAGTTTAGCAATTCTGAAAATTATTTTTGCAACTGAAGATTGGTCAGAAAAACCCTTGTTCAAAGGTATGAACCTCCATGTAATATGTGTTGTAAGCATCCTCCCATACGGACAGTAATGACTGAATATCCGATTTTGTTCCTTATTAGGCTGCTTCTGGTCGAATCATTTGCATGGTAAGGTTGATATCTGATGTTTCTGATATTTATTTTTTGATTTTCCTGATTAGCAAATCACTGATATGCATTTAAAGATGCCCTTTTATCACACAAAGGCAGTGGAACTGCTAAGCACCACCCCTTGTGGAGTTGCGCACTACATCTCTACAAGGTACTTTGACAAATCCATACCACTTCACCCAATAGCCGATTACTATACTTCAATTGTTTATTTTGCATAATTACAATGCAAGGCACAAGAGAGAAGACAGTAAATCTGGCCAACAAATCCCTTGCCTTTGACCTAATTTGGGTGAAGAGACTAGCTGTTTCCACAGTCTGTGGGCGAACAACCAAGGATCGATAGTCAGGAGTTGTTAAACAACTAGACAAATTAGTGGGGGAAATCTAGTGTAAGAAAATCAGACTATGGTAGAAGCAATAAAGCATTGGTAAGGTACATTTAAAGGTGCGTTTCCGAATCGTCTTTGGGACCCCCCGATTTTACCAGGATTAAAGTATCGATTTTGATATCAGATGAAAGGCCGTATTTTTTCTCATTTCTCAGTGAAATTTGAGCCCTCAAATCACTTTCATATTCCAAGATATAAAAAAACGGCTGTTTTGGTTCAACCCACAATAATTAACACAGTAATTGAATAGGCTTTGCACTATGCATTTATTAACTTCTACCATCAAAACCGCAAGTTTGTTTCCTCCCACTGTACTTGACGGAGTGTATGTGCAAGTGCCAGGCTCTCAATCACGTAGTGAACACAATAAAAATAAATCGGAACAACACCTTTAATGTGTCAAGACACGGTTAGCTAAAATTCTGGACACATGTGGCCAGGGACTGTGGGTAGGAACATCAAGTTTAAGCACACATTGGTTCCAACATTCTGAACACTGGTATTTATAAGAGGGATTTTGTTTTTTGCCTTTGCAAGTCCTTTTCTGGAATGTTGTACATTAAAAAATAATATCATGTTTTGCTTATACACGTGCCAAATATAATTCATGTTTGAAAGATAAAATATGTCTTAATTCATTGGGGGCGGGGTTTATTAATCAACACTCAATATCATTGGTTGTTGCCTCTTAATATATGAGACGATATAGATAGTGCGTCGCAGCGCAAGTGTCGACCGCGCGCCGTGTCTACATGGTTAAACGCAGTGCACGCATGTAGTACGGGTTGGTTCATTTTTTACAGCGGGTGAATATTTTTTGTTTTGTAAAACTACTATTATTGAAATAAATCTATTTTCAGTGATTAAAACAACCAAAACTAATAAGACTGAGAAATAGGATTTGTGTTGTTGCCTATCTAATATCGTGTCATATTTGGATTTGGCAAGTCCAATATTTTTATCGTAGGTGGATACCGGCGGCTGCCGGCATCCACTACTCAAAATATTGGACTGCCCATCCAATATGACACTATATTAGATAGGCAAAACAACAATCCTATCTTTAGTTCTCTATAGAAGCTGCAGCAACGGAAAAGCAACAGCTAGGAGAAGGAAATATCTGACATATTCAACCGTTTTCAAAGGGGCTTTTATTATCAGAAACTACAAGAAAATATATAATCCATGTACAGCCAGAGTGTTGGTATACATTCGGAATTTTTAGAGATGAATATATGCAGATTGCTGTAGGAGCGTTTTGTTGTCATTCAGACGGTTAATGCCAAATATTAAAAGTTACTCTTTGGGCCGTAGGTTGGTATGTGAGGATTTGCACAGGTGGTTCATTACTATTTTGGAAGAGTAAAACAATATTGGACTGAACCGAGTTCAACCTTCATTCTCATTGAACGACTATACACTCCCCTGAATTGCACAATGGCAATCTCTACGCTATTTCAGTTGGAAGAATTATGGCTGTTATGTATGCCAGAAGGTATGGCGCAACATTTTGCAAATACATGGTTTGATTGCGAAAAGCCCTGCTTGCAAATATTGAAGAATTGTGACTGTTTTCGGCCTAATGAAGCTAGCCATGTCAGGTTTTTCCAATTGAGATGTTACAACTGGCGCAGTGAACATTTAACCCTCATTCTGACTATTGTGTCGCGGTACATTACTTAGTTTGGGTTTGAAAACAGCAACATGTCATTGAGCAAATTCTTGTCCTCATCTACTGCTGGCTCACAAGATTCACTCAATCGGTAACACTACTTGCAAGCCAGCATCGATGGCAGTGGTACGAGCAGTAGCACTATTGTGGACTGGTTTGCCATGAGGTTCATCTTCATGTGATCCAACAGCACATTAAGGAATCGATCGGAGAACTTTGTCTAACGGTTGAGTTTGATGAATCCAAATTTGGCAGCGCAAATTCCCAGAGGAGTCAGATATTGAGGACGTAAGTGGGTACTTGGTGGAATTTTCTTCCCAAACTAAGGCCTTTGCTCAAGTTTTTTCATGGGACTCTGCCCATCTTGGATCCCACTGGATGAAGGAGTATGTTGCCGCATGCGCCAAAATCATGACTGATTGTGGAAAGCCTATGATTGCTTATCTGAAGACTATGACATCTGCCAGTAACCACTGTCACTTTCATGTGATCCCAAAACCACTCATAACCTAAATTTGAGTACCAGTCGGGTGGCAATTGAAGTAGATCTACCTGGTAGTCAACAACCAGCTCTCCGATACAGAGCTCTTTGGTTTTATTTAACCGAATAATATATCGTCAACATATGGCGAGAGATTCTGATCAAATACCTCATGTGACCTTTTGGGCTGTTGGTACAAACAATCTAAAGGCTTTATAATAGGGTTCTTTGTAGATAATTTGTATTGTGGGGGACTTCATTGTCCATCTGACTACGTTTTGGTAGTCAAGTCACAAATAATAATGCTAACCCTATCCCCAAACCCTATCCAAAACCTAACCCCAAACCTCAATCTATACTCCCAAACCCTGCACTAAACCTAACCCTAAACCGCAACACAGGGTGTATGGGGTTTTTGGAAGAAATCTTAATGTATCTTCATCTTTTGTTTAAGTACCAAATGCCTCAAAACGATAACTGATTATGGGTGTCCGGTGTGACTTCTGTATGGTTGTTACTATGCATGGTACCATTGGTTCATGGCATATTCTGTCCTGTAGCAGAATGCATCAAATTGGATGAAACACTTGAACCTCTATATCCAGTGGCAGCACCAAACTACAAAGTGATTTTTTTTTGGAAAGTAAATCTGTGGGGCAAAACTTCCAATTTGTCCCAAAATCACTTTTGCCAAAACTCTTTCTTCTGGCTGGGGGGGGGGGGGGGCAAACTGGCAGGGGTGCAAGAAAATTTAGGGGCAAATGCCCCTGCCCCTGGGATCGGCCACTGTTTATGGCGTCAGAGTGGCGTTGTCTAATGGTTAGGAGCTTGCCTTGGCCAATGTTCCCGGGTTCAAATCTCTGTGTGGCTACTTGCTAGATTATTCTACGAATCCTGATTTATTTGTCTAAGTGATATTGGTTGAACTCAGAATTACCACTCTCTTCCATGGGTTCATTGAATGGGCCAGCAACCATGAAAGCGGTCACTCTTCCGCACTTTCGGGGTGTGATTTGTGTTGGAATTAGTTTGTTTTGGATGTTTTGCAACATGTGCTGATTAACTGCTGGCCTTGAAGTTGCATTGTTTCCGTTTGGTTAGTTTGTTGTATGTCTGGGCCTTAGCCTACAATACGAGATATAATAATATACTAGTTTAATTTAAAATCTATCGCAAAATGGCGACATGGTGAAACTTCATGTGAAACCTAAAGCAATAATAAGTCCTAAATACAACAGAACAATCCTGCAAATTTCCTGTTTGGAGAAAAGCATTAACAGGCAGTTCAGCTTGAACCAATCCTCCGTGTGACATGTTTGTTATACAAACCATTCCAGGCGGTATGGGTATCTTTTGGTCACTATAGGTCAAAATTAATTAGCATCCCCACCCCAAAAAAGGTAATTTTCTGCTGGAAAGTTAGGCTCTTTAAACTGTTACAAAATGTGAAATTTTTTTTTTTAATTTTTAAATAATAATGTGCAAAAAATTAAAGTAACTTCTCCTGAAACGTCATTTTTAGTAAATTTGATCAAGGGGAAGAAATTCATTGCAGTGTGCGAGAACCGTCCGATTCTCACAAATTTGAGTGAATCATCTAATTCGCTACGGTGTTAAATTCTAAAGTTCACGCGAATCACCATTGATTCACTCAAATCACTTTACCATATCTTTGCGAGAATCTATCTCGGATTCTCGCCAAAATTCTAGCCCTGTTGCATCACTATTAAAAATGACTCTTGTATTAGGATTTTACAATAGAGAAATCACGAAAGTTAGCTCTGGCTAAGCATAACTTCGCATTGTCTTTACAAGTCATTAACAGGAATGTGTTTATACCTGTATGTAGCATACCTTTTCCCTGTTACCCCCTGTGTTTACAGGCCATTTCAAAGAGCAACTTTAGCACACGCAGACGAACTGAATATCACACGCAATCCGAATCTAGTTGATATTGTTTCCCTTATATAAATATTACCATTTGCAATAGTTAATCCCAAAACATTCCTCTAAAAACAGAAGTCGATCATCTTTCTTCCGGAAAACAACTTCGCTATCACGACTTGCCCTTGTAACCACGTGACAAATGTGAACCTTTGATCCCGAAGTGAAATACCATGGGGTTGGTGGTGCACATTTGATTGACGGCTGCTATATTTCACAACTCACTGAATTGATTTTTCCCTCTGTTTATTCATTTCTTTTGGGTTATCTATTTTCTCGAACTTCGATTTCTATTATTAAGTGATGAATGAAAGGAACTCGATAAAACATTTTTTATTTCTGATAGTCCGTTCTTATATGAGCTAACGCACGACTCCCAACTCAAAGCTTTTTTTTTAAACATTAAATTTAATTTTGTATCAAAATCATAATCAAAGATAATTGTTTGATACAATTAAATAATTTTTAAACCAATAAAAAATCCCTGGTGACGTATCACATAACCACAAAACGATTGTTAATTGTATTCTTTGAATCCGTCAGCGTTCCCATCAATGTGTTAACATTTAATTTTCAATTAAGATTACTTGATGACAATAAACATCCAATATTGGAGTTTATTGAAGCAGTCTGAAATAAACTGATTTCCCCCTTGAGGAAATATTTTCATGCCGTTAGCTCCGCTTGTGTGTTTTGTCAGGTGTTATGACAAGCCAATCAGCTGCTTGTCCCTTTTGTGTTGTTTTCACTCAATGTTCCCTCTCCTTTCGGCGGGGCTGCAAGGCTTAAGTGTTGGGTTCCCAACGTCATTCCTGTCACGAGAGTAAAGGTGGTGTTCACGGAGAAAAATTTATTTCACGAGAATCCCATATACTTCTTCTCTTAAGACTATAGCATTTCTCAACACTTTGATATTGTATTGAGGATGGGTCGACGCCGGGGAACGAAAAGGAAAGCGACAGCAAACTTAGTGCCAATTGCGAGTAGCGTTAGAGAGACTCGCTCACAGGAAGAGCTATGATACATTGACGGGTGGCGAATCTTCTAGAACACTTCTGTAACAAACAAAATTTCGGCGTCACGAAGCTCAAATGTGGTTGCTCAAGCGGCGTCAACTTCTGGTGGAGTAGTGGTAATTCATGACGCAAAATTTAGTGAGAGTCCAGGATTCGTCGCGGGAAGGCGGGTGCAGTCGGGAGGACGTCAGGTTGGGATTCGTGTTTCGGGTGCTCAAAGCGAGCTACCGTTGGCGTCGGGGTCCCAGAATTTGGAACCAATTCGAGTACCGAGCCAGCAACTGTTGCTAATACTGCCACTACTGCTTCATCGCAAAACTCTTGAACCAATTCTTCAATCAACCAAATTTTCATTCAAGCCGATCGATGGT
>JAMKCH010048496.1:0-34611 GCA_023653785.1 Ophioderma brevispina
TTTAATGGAGTAAGCAGCTGGGACAAAGCTGAAGATCACAAACAGCACCTATTGGAAATATACGTAACTCATGAATATTCATTTTAAAATTGATCAAGACACTAACTGATTCATTGTTTCCACATACCAAACATAGCCTGGAGAGAAAAAGGTCCTTTCACATCTACCGGTTTACCTCATCAACTCAATACCAATTACCAAATAATTTAGCCTTCCATTACAAAACACCAGTAAACTCCCTGGACGCATGGTCATTCATTAGCTTTCAATTGTGAAGCTACACTTTGATACTCTTTGATATAAATGTGAGTTTGTGACTGTCATTTTAAATTATTTTAATCAAAACCAAAATATAACTACAGGCTATTATTGACACTATGCATACAAGGATTAAACCTTCAGCATACATACTGATCGAGTTTAAATAATACTTTTCTTGTACTTCACTTTGATATTAAGTCTTTTTAATTCTACTAATTTTTATTAATCTGAAGTTGTTGACACAATGCCTCTCTTAAAGATTTCACTTGATGTTCAGTCCATGGCCAAACATGCCTAATCACCCAATATATGCACATTTTGGTCTTTCCATCAAAGGCAACATCAACATAGTTCTGAACAGTCACAACACATTTAATACGACATCCAATTCTTGAATTTCACAAATACGCTTCTTTTTTTTTAGAGCAAAATTACACAAGACGGTTCTAGCAAAACCAGAATGAGCCGGATTTCACTTCTTCCAAACCAAGTGCAGACTCATTATCACAACTGTCAGCCCATGTGAATCAATAACCCATGATTATGATTGAATACGGTATGGTCACGTATTCTTTGTCCCCAACAGCCCTTTTCAATAAAGCTTGTGGTCAGTGCAACAGGTGTGTACTGGGAAATTACCACTTTCTAATATCAGCATTAATCTAATTTTATATTGACAAAGATGATAGAAAATGACCTATTTTTCCAGTGTAGCTAACCCACTAAAATTATCTGTTGCTAATTTTAAAAGTCATTACCGAAAAAGTAGGCCAAATATGCGATAAAGTTTAGCACATACTTTTTGACTAAAATTAGCATAGCACAAAGGGTTTTTTTTTCTTGCCAAATGTTTCTGAGGCAACCCTTTTGGGTCTAAACAATTGGTTGGTATGCTTTCTTTTCCTGTTTACAGGGATGCTAGACAAAAAATTCTGAGCAAATCATATCACAAAGTTCCTGGCTGGCATACATAGGCACCGCTGCCTTTCTTCGACAGGCAGTCGACTACTGTAAAAGTGGGAATATTCACGCTACATTAATTTTCCAATTTTTCGTACTTTTCGCGCACTCCTGAGTAAGCGCGAAATTAAGAACATGCAAAAATTTTTAATTTGTGTGTAAGTCTATGGCAGAGATGTAACAGAGGAGTTGTCCCCATTCCTGAAAATCCAAAATTTGAACCGACGGGAAGGCCAAATTTTAGCGTAGCATCCGGTGAAGACCGGGGAACGTATTTTCTTACGCGATTTGGGGGTACAAGACCCCTTCTCTAAAATAAATTGGTACTTAAAACTTGGGTTTTTGATGTAGTATTACCTTTATCATTAATACTTTGATCTCAAAAATTGAAAAAAAAAATTTTCTCCAGAATTTTTATACTTATGGCCAAAAATACAGAAATCCAAGAATTTACGGAAAACATGAGTAGAAAATAATCTAGAGGCATCCAATTTGGATGCCTCTAGGGAAAGATTATTTTCTACTCATGTTTACCAACCAAGAGTATCAAGTAGTTTCAAATCAATTTCTGGAAAAGTTACATTTCTGCTATGTAGGATAGCTGAAAAAAGCAAATTTAAAAACAAGTGAAACTGCTAAAAATTGCAGAAGCGCAAAAAATTACACATGCAAAAATTACCACTTTTACAGTATCTACCTGCTATAACTATTTCCAGGTCCATAATTGCCTGAGTGGCACACACTGGCAACTATGGTACTAAAAGTCACTTTCTTCTTCCCAATAGACACGCGTCAACAAAGGCAGTTCTGGGATCTCTGTACAAATAACTACTATTGGATGAATTTGTTAACCACCAGGCCAAAGAAATAATTTTTCTCTCTGGAAACCTAGGAGAAAATCTTAGTGAATGTCAGATATTTTCTTCAAGTTATAACCTGTTTGTTATATCAATATTGTTAGGGGTGAAGTTTTGATGATCAGATAATGGTCTTTGGGTGCACTAATTTGTGAATTTATCTAAAATAAAATAAGAAATACGTACAGTGACCTTTGTATAATTTGGATAATTTATTGCATTTTGGAAATCCTCCCGATTTATTTTCTACTCCAAATGCCTGCCTTTTTCTAAGCCCGACTAATGCTACTAGAGTTGTTTTTCAGAACAGGTCGTGTCAAGGAAATCTTTTAGCTAATTGGAAAATTACTCATTTGTCAATTATTAATTGGCAATCTTCCTGCCTCAATGTCTAATTCTGTCCTTGGTTTTATCACTTAGTGCAAACATTTACACTTTGTGGTTTTTATGTACGATTAACTACATTATCAATGAAGTAAGTTTCGCTTTGTCAAAGATTCTGCCAGAATCATGCATATATGAGGCCCACCGTCTTCTAATATATATACTTATGACCCCGCTTGAAACGCTGAAATAAAGACTGAAATTTAGTGCTTGTTTCACTGGTATCTACGTACGAGTCCCCCCTGTGTTCTATATGGTAAATTTTACGGCCTAGAAAGCCAGAGGACCAGGTTCGAGACCGCATATTCTTTGTCTTTATTTAATCCGATTGCTCGCCAGTTTCTCTGAGGGCCTCATATAATATTGGTCTAATCCTTTCTCCTCGTGTTATATCATTTGCTTTGATCATTTGCAATTGCAATTGAGTTTTTGCCTCATCATAAATCTGCCAGAATCTTGTCATATATGTCAAACTCTTCTAAATTAAATTATTTTTCTATGAACTAAAACACAATATACATTCAATTATCATAGTACAGCATATTTGCTTTGAAATCAAACCTGCATACAACTTTCCCAATGGAGCATGCAAGGTAAACATGACTAGCATTCCAGGCGGGGCCTTGCTGAATATTAAAGGTGCAGTGCCCACTTGAATATTTCAAAATCCCAAGGCAAAATGAGATTGCAAAGTATGAAATATGCTAAACCTTATAGAAACTTACTCAATGCGTAGCAAAGTCTCTTTCTTGCTCTCAAAAAGTTTAAAAATTTCTCCATAAAAATACCTACTATGCTGTCTAACAATAATTACAGTAATTAGTGATAACTTTTGAAAAAGACCCTAAATACTGTGGTTCATGATATATAGGCCTACACCAAAATTTACAAAAAATTTTTAAATGCATAATGTCTACCACCCCGGCATGCACAGAGCCACACAAATATTCGAGTGGACATGATAAGTCGGAAGAAATGTGAGCACCCACATAACAATATGCACATACACAGCATGACCCAATTACAATTCTAAAGAGTGTCTGAGACAGATGTTCTTGTTGCATCAAATAAGCCATTTAATTGCACGTAGATTGGATGTCTACCAAAGCTTAACAAAAGTAAATAATGCTGACAAATGGCTATCTCACGTATAAGATAGTGTGATTCCACTTTACTTAACGTTCAAACATAAGCCTGTCAGGAAAAAATGCACAATCTGAACAAGAATTTGCTTATTTAAATGCCTAATTCCAATTGCCCATGGTTATGAGGTATGTATTGATTTCAAAACAGGAGTTGTATGTGCAAGCGTTAGTGAGCTTCATATCATGTGTGTGGCAACCAAGCACTCTGAGAAGACCCAGGGCTGAGTCCAATTGGTGCATAGATTCAGTCCAACTAGGTGACTCACAGACCTAGTCTTGATCTCAGCTACAGCTCCTAGCATGACTACCTCACAAAGGAACCCATCTACAGTGAAATGATTGGTTCAGGGTTGGCCAATTAAAACCAGGATTGAATAAGCTGACCAGTGAAGGGCAGCTTGCAAATTCCTAATAACTCCTTATTGAATCATACGCGTTTGGTACCTATAACAAAAGAAAGGATCTCTGGCTGCAACTATATAAACAAGGCCCTCCTCGGCAGAGTTCCATGTTCCCCCTCCCTGCGAAACTGCAACCTTATATGTGGTTATTCTGTCAAAGCTCAGAATTCGTAGACGCAGGGGCCATATGGCAACGCGTTCCCAATTCTTTCAACGGTACAGTTCCTTTCCTAACACTGCCATGGACATGCAAGTCCTAAGATGGCAACGGCAGTCCGGACACAAACAAGTTGATAAAAGTTCTAACTGAAAAACACAAACAAAAAACCCACAAGCACACACACAAACACAAAACTTCATGGAATTCAGAGTTGAGAACACTAATTTATTGAAACGGCAATGTCCTAAAAACTGTGCAAAATGCCATTAAAATCCCCTCAATTTCGGAATTCTCTGTTCACGGCCCCATGTCTCCATCTTAATATATTACAACAGAATAAATCTATACTTTTGTACGTGAATGTTTTGGGAGAAAAAAGTGGGCCGGTTAAACACAATATTGCAAATTTCATCAAATTAGACAAAAATTACCATAGTAGGCTTCATTACAGCCAATTTTAAGCATTATCTACTACCAAATTCAGCATACTTCCAAGTATGCCAAACTTGTGCTTATTTTTTAGTGTTTCTAGATAAATACATCGTTGCGTTTTTAATTTTAAGAAAATTGAAATGTTTCACTAGAATCACAAATTAAGGCTCTTAATTAGAAAATGGAAAGCATGGAAGCTGCGATTTACAAAATGGGAAACTTTGGTCTTTACCCTCAAACCATGTAGTATTTCTATTATAATATACCATAACCCTCACAATTTACTGTATTTTGCTTACAGTGCTAAATAGACCAAAATGATTCAGTTTCAATTAACACATCATCTCAGGGTAATCCCATTTATTACAAGCTTCATCTGCAAAAACAGGTGGATATTGCACTTAGCATATGCACCATTCTACTTGACTTGCTTTACACCTAGCTTCTCTATTCTGTATTAATTATGCATTGATCCAGGTCCACTTTTTTTGCTATTTGCAGGTTTGATTAAAATATTACTGTCCAATGCACAATTTATTCTTTATCTGCAGTAATAACTCTGAAGTCACAACCAGTACATATTGATAGCTTTCTGCGCAAAACCACCGAAATTTTATTGCAAGAACAAGTTTTAGGATTCCCATTGATATGATCCAGATACATTCTCTCTTTTTTAGGCCAATGAAAGTCAATGTTATGTTTCCTGTAACATTTTTGCAAACAATAAGGAAGCAACTTTTTCATTTTTCAATTATTCATATTTTGTAGTTTTTCAAGTACAGCCATTTCACAACCTTGAACTCGCTATACATACCGTCAAATACCAACCTGCTTACGCTATACCAAATTTGTATTATTAAAATTTTGGATTTTGGAAAACTTTGGTAATTTTTTTTTAGATGTATTAAAATCACAATATCTAAATATCTGAATTTAATTCCGCTTTCAATCGTGCCATTTAGGAGATTTTTCGCCTGTTCTTGATTTTGAAATCTACTAAAATCACACGAAGTGTATAGTTCTACACAAACAAAATAATGATTTTTCTGTGATTTTAGCATCTCAACGCGGGCAGAAAATCAAAACGTGGGGCAGTGTCCGGGAACATACATCGCCTTTCATACGCCTTATCGCCTAAACTTTGCTAAGTTGTTGTTATTTGGATGTGCTATCCGAAGAAAAACACATCCTCAACGGAGCGATCGATCCAGGGAGCCTACATGCATGTAAACAAATAATATATGCGCAGCTTGCAGGCCTGTCTTGGTTAACCCCTGTATCCCCTGACATTCAAATGCAAATTCTGTAGCCGCCCTCATGACCAGGCACAGTCCAAGACCCCTTCTGATAAAACCACCCACTGGTATTTGCAATATCATAATATTAACCACACATATCTCAGTAATATTTTTTCCTTTCATAACATAAGATATTATCTGCCAAAGCCTGGGGTTACAGATAATTGCACTAGAAATTTACTGTATATCCAGGTACCATACTCCACTTTCTTACTCAAGCCTAACCTAGAAAAGATCCCATTTGAGCTTTTGTTATGAAGACAATACCTTCAAGCACTTAAACTGTGTTAACATTGACTTATTTATTAAAACATGACATGAAATCGAAATTACTCTTCATGGTGTGTGCATTGCAGTGCCAGACTTCATTTTCATGCAATGGGGGGGGGGAGGGGGCGGGATGGGAGGGGAGGGGGAAATAAAAAATCTGGGGCCAAAATTCAAAAATTGGGAGATTGTAACCAATTTTGCCGCTCCAAATCGCTGAGTTTTCCAAAATTGAATAATTTTTGGCCCAAACACTGATTTTTGCCAAAAACAATCATTTTTCTTCCGGCGGTTCCACCCCTGGAACTGCCACTCGGGTGTGGTTTTGGAGAAAACACGCCAACAAAGAAACAGTGCAGATCAGATCAAGGCATAGCTCGTGAGGTAGAATGCCCCCCTCATAGCCAGCGAGGTGAAGTGCCCCCCTGTGGAAAATTTCTCAAGGGAAAAGTAATTTGGTTGTATCTGGAAGGAAAGTTGGATATTTATGCTAAAATCTTCCTTTTTGGCACCTTTCTGCCCTGTGAGCAGGACATTTTTTCCTTTAATCATAAGCATTATTTTGTACCTAGTGGGAGTTTTCCCTTGGAATGACCGGGCTGGCTACGCACCTGGAAAGATAGAGCCTATCAGCGATTTGTGAAGGCTGTAATTTGTCACAAGCCTGGAAACCATGTGTTCAACTGTTAACCACTCCTAGTTCTAATACAGCTACCACAAAATTTAATGATTGTGTAAGTGACAGTAGCTTTGCATGGAATTTTGGTCATGATGACTGGAATACATTTTCAGTTAAATTTTGTTTTCATTGCCTTCCTTTCCTAAGTTAAGGCGTTTCATGCCTGTTGGTGATGTTATCTTGAAAGTGGTGTTTTGTTTACTTATGACTACCTTAACACTGGATAATTAGTGTGATTATGACTTATCATTCATGTACTTGCTCATAACACCCATTTCTGTATTACCAGTGGCCTGTCATACCACTGGTAAACAATTCATAACCTTCTGTACCAGTATAATTCAAGAGGCCGAATTTGTTTGTTTTTTCTTCCACTTACCATACTTTCTGGGTCAGTCTAAAGACCAAAGTTTTCCGTTTTACGGAACGAGAAAATTTCACGGAATTGCGAGTTTAAAACACGGATTTGGACTTTTTGGAGAAACCTGAATGGCCTGAAAAAACCTAGTGAGTTTTTCCAGTTATCTCCCATTTTTGACACCAATAATGGTTTTTAAATTCATTCTAAACCCACTATTTTATGTCAAAATGCATTAAAATCTCCTGAAATTCTGGACCAAAATCCCATAGAAGCTCGCATCGCTGATTTCACTCAAATCGCCATAAATCCTTGCAAATTCAGCAGACTTCCTGTCATTCCTACATGTCTGTGCAGTGGTGGGCTTGTTTCTGCTGTGTTCTAGATTGTTACTGTTGTGTTTTTCAGAAATCAAAATGTTTTCCTAGAATGGCATAAATTAAGGTTTTAGAAGATGAGGAAAACGTAGAAAGAAAACGGAATCGGCGATTTATAAAACGTGAAACTTCATGTGTTTTTTGTTGTAAAGTCAAGAGCTTGATTTACAGTGCTGTGTATCAGAAACAAACATTACAATATTCTGAATCAACATAAATAAAATGCTCTCGCTCCATTACCCACCGCAAACTATTCTTAGTTGAGCTTTCTACTCCCAGATTTCTACAAAGACACAGGCTTAAAACCAGAGCTGCTTAGAACCATTCCTATGCAGTGTTGTCAAAAGCCACTTGGTTTCACACAGCAGCAGCAGATTATCATTTCAAGGTCCAATTCTGAATGTCTTGGTTACAACATAAGTACAGGGCTCTGAAAATAAATGCCAATTTCCCTGGACTACAATCAAAATGTCCCTCCAAGATTGAAAAATTCACTCAAGATTGAAAAATATCTCCAGAGATTGAAAGTTTCCCTTAAATTTTTCTAAAAAAAAAAAACGAAATATTTAAATTTCAAAAAATTCCCTCCAAATATCAAAATTTCCTGGGAATGTGATTCCCAAATTCCCCACTTATCTCCGGCACTGATAAAGCAACATCACAAAATGATCACCTTTTAAATTTGTGCCCGAAACACAGAAATAAGGGCACCAAAGATGATTTCAAGTATCCTCTCAATACAATTACAAGATAAAATCTCAAACAACATCGACTTCAACTGCAGCGAGAGCAGTGGATAATCCCCGACTCAAGCGAGTCCCTAATCAAGTTGGGTCATTACACAGTCATCCACAACTTCCTTCACAACAGATTCATGACATCATTGCGTGCAATGATATAGTCAGTTATAACAGAGCATTCTTTCTCTCTAACAATATGGCCCCACCCCCACCAGTGGTCGGAACCTCCACCACACAACTACGTACAGCACCGTGTGTGATAGACATTGATTCTTAATTTAAACATCTTCAGTTTGCTTTCATCCTACAATCTGGTTCAAAATTGTTGGAACACTTAGTGCTGATTTGTTTTTTAAAGGTCCATGGTCCGTCGCCTAATAACCTTGCCCAAGGGACCACAGATTTCCCGGAAGTAGTCAAATTTTGGTATTTGAGAAAAGAAAGCTACTATTTTTTCTTATTTACCCGGGAAATCTGAGGGATAAAGGATGTTTGGTGGGGAGTTATGAGCTAAAAACCAGTACCCCATTTTGGCGATTAATATTAATTTTACACTGTTGTCTATGGGGATACAAGGATTCACGGTTTTAGCTCTAACTTCAAAAGGGTTGAAATATCAGTGCAAAACTTTACAGTTGGAGTTGGGGTGAAGGCCATTTATCAAGATGAAAATTTGATAAACTTAAATCAGGCCATCCCCCCTTTAAAGTTCAATTTACACTGGTTCCCCTTAGCTCGTATTTTGTGGGTAATCTTGATGACAAGGTTGATTCATTTAGCAGGAGAAAGTCAATGTTACGTTCTGCAATTTTTTTTTTTTCAAAAAAATTGAGGCAACTTTTCACTGCTACGTATTTTGCAGTGTTTCAAATAAACAGCCATGTGGTACATCTTTTAATTTAAAACAATTCAAACACTTCCAAATTTTACCCCTGTACAAAATTTTCCTGTTTTTTCAACATGTTGTCCAAATGGATTGTGAAAACTTATGTATTAATTTGAACATTTTTTCAGTTCTCTTGCTTTGACACAACCAGCGCTTCATTGATGCAGAAGCCTATCAAAGTGATGGTATTCAAGAGGACAATATTTTTGTGGCGCCCTTATTTTACTTACTATGGAAAATACTATGATAACAAATTGACTTGGTTACAAAAATGTTGGTAATTAAGACAAGGTGGTTCTCGAACCACAAGTCTTGCCTCTATGTGATCGCAAATGTGTAACACTTGTATGATGGCATATAAAAGGTCATATAGGGGTCAATGGGTGTCATTCTATGAACACACCCCATGAGTCAGTGCTCTTCTGAACAAGCTAGGCTGCCAATTGGCTCAAATTGTGATAGAGAGAGAGAAACAAATATATAACTTTACCCTAATGGACAAAATCGGCCCCTTTAATCAGCACACAGAGCTTTGAACCAATCTCATTAAAACCCCATATGGGTTGAGTGCATCTTCCAACTGGGAATTTTGGTTTCAATGAATGGGACCTTTGAATCCAATCGTTAAGGAGAGGGGGAGGGCTCGACCTCCCAAATGAATAATTTTGTCAAAATTGTTTTTGACATATTCAACAGAGCTAAACATTTTTCTCTTTAAAAGGTTTTTATCCCCGTTCGAATGGACATCGGCTTCGATAGATATTGTCAATTCTAGTTCACCGTTTTATGTAATTGCTTGCCTCAAAACAATAGAAAACAAAGGAAATATAGAATTGTTGCAAATTTCTTTTGTTTCGTATTGTTTTTCACCCAGTATTTTTAACTTTTTACTTTTAAACATTCCGTAACTTAAAATGGAATGTAGTTTAAGTCTGCAAGTAGTTTCAACATTTTCTAAAATCATGTATCTTCTAAATCTGTTTTCAACAAATGCTTTAAAACATAAAAAAGAATTGCATAATAGGCAAATTAAGTTTTCTAGGGATTTAAAAAGCATTTTTTTGTATTACATTTTTTCATGAAGTTGCGATTTTAAAAAAAAGTTGCCAGGCAAAAACTACACCCCCTCTAGAGCTGAAACTTTGCCACAAATGATCTTTAGACCAAGAGCTGTGGTTTATAAAAAAATAACTGTCTTAAACATATTAACCTAAACATTCAATCTTGCTATACATATAGGTTTATTCTGTTAACAAAAAGCTTAAGTGTGAGCACAAAGGATCACTTTTCCGCATTAGTTGTTAATAGCTAATACTAATGATAGAAAAACATTATAATATAAATACATATAATAAAAGTTAAGGTCCAAGGAATGCCATAATAATGAGATAAAGTTCTTATGGCAATTCTTTACTTTGGACATTAACTGTAGTATATGTAATGCTGGCACAGCGTTTATTATACACAAACACACACGGCATACAGGACATGGACACACATACACCCCAACACAACACACAAACAGAGGAAAGGTTTGTGGATCCAAGGAAATTCAAGACACTGATTTTAACATTGAGAACGAAATATTTGGATTTTTATAGGGGTAGCGATAACATACTATCTGATGACAAGAATAAAATGAGCAGCAATTCTATTGATCTGGGTGCTGCAACTGGGCTTATTATGGAAAAATACAAAAGTTTACATTTTGAAGAAATACAACCATGTAAATGTACAGAAATGTTACATTATATTTAATACTGATATCCATTGTAACAACTATGGTACAGCATATTGCTAATCCACATCTGTCTGACCCGAAGCGTAATGAGCTTGTTATCCACAGACATGGGATGTGTCCTTGCTAAAAAGTCATGACCTAAGACTAGCAAGCAACATGTAATTTGCATCGCCCACTAACCAACCCAGAGGGGTAGGTAAAAATTATGGCTGCAAATGCATCTATCAAGGCTAGCATTATTACAAATAGCCGCCAGGACAAGTGATGCTTCCATGAAAAAAATGAGGCATAGATTCCGTGTGTTTTTGAATATTTAAAAACAAACATACACAAAATACCCAAAAAAAAGGCAATTTGGAACTCTAAAATTTAAAAAATTGTTTCACTAGGAAGCACCAGCATTTTCAATACTGGCATAACTGGGATTTTTCACGAGAATTGAACAAGATACAAAAACTAGTTTATTTTTAGTGGCTGCCCTTGACAGAAATTTCTAATCGATGGCATAAGCCATCTATGATGGGCTGAAAATTAATTTTGCAAACAATTTTTTAGGGTTCCAAAAATAAAATTACTGGACTGCAGCCTAACCATGATGATGAACCTATAATATTTGGACAGTAGCTTTGTAAACTTAAATCCTTCAAGTATGCCTGGATCCAGTATTTACTGTCTCAATACCAGGTCACCACTGTTAATGTTCAGATGCCTCTCCGCCTGCATGTCAGGCCATTTCAATCTATCACCTACTTATATGCTAAGATTGGTTGATGTCTTTCTGTGAAATTCTACAAGTCTACTACATGTACCTTCATTATGTCAGAGGGTGTTTTGAGTCCAAAAATCCAACAATGCACCAGTTGGGAAAATTCACCTCATAGGGTCGTGTGATCCCACCAAAAATCCTATTCTCAACACATAAAAACTCCACCTTTTACACTCATTTTAGACCACTAAGCCAGTAGTACTTAGGGCATTTAGAAAGATTATGAAATATCGGTTGGTTCTTAAGCTTTTGGAACACTTTTTATCATAAATGTAAGTACGACATGTGTTTAGTACAGCACAGTTAATCAACGAGCACATTGTAATTGCATTATGGGATTGATTCAAAACACCCTCTGACTTCACGTCAACAAAACTATGTAAACATCAAAATAGAAACTTGAAGGTTGTAACAAATAATCATGCAATGCACCTATAAAATACAAATGACTTTGGAAAATTTCATGGAAATTTAATTATTCTGTTCATCGGCTGATAAAACATGCAAGATGAATTCTGATTTTAATTTGTCACCTTGCTGTTTAAGACCTACAGTGCATTTGAAAAATATTTGAAATTTGCAGGGAATGGCTTCAAACGTGAAGGATAAGTTGTAGAATTATCTTAAGTTACCTTTCCAGCTGCCTAGGGGCTTTGGTGTTGACAGAAAAGTGAGAAAACGGCAGTGTTCCCAGATACGTCTCCATTCAATTACGTGTTGTAGTAAGTGTCCGAACGGACAGCTAAGACTAAATCTACGATTTGTCCTTATTAGGTTGCTTCTGGTTTATCATTTGCAGGGTATGTTAGGATAACCCTGTACTTGATACATCATACAACGAGAGCATCAATGACTAAGACCCACGTGTATGGTGGTTGACTGGAATGATTCTGGAGACGCAATGCAGGAGACACTTAAGAAAAGTTATTGGTTGGCAGACAGTTTTTGAACAAATAATTTCAAAGATAGACATAATCTGCTTTGGCAAAATAGAAAAGTAATGTAGTACAAAGTATTTGAGGTCAACACGAACCCGGGGGTGCTCTTCTTCAAATGGTGCAAAAAAATACATTCCTGTCATAATTTTTTGAAAATTAACCATAATCATCTTTTAATCCAATTATAATCTTACCATTTGCAGAAATCAATAGCCCCTTTAATTGGGAATGGCCCTTAACTGGTAAATTGAGAATGGCTGGTATTGGTAAAAGGAGAAATAGCCTTTTAATAATTAGTAAATTGAGGAATGTCCCCTTCATTGGTGGTAAAATGAAGGAATGGCCTTTTAAATAAAATGCATTGCCATCCCAGGTAAATGATTGGAACGGTCCTTTGGAAATGGAAGGCGGAAGAGAGGAATAGCCCTTGGTCACGGAGAAAGAAAAATGGCCTGAATGGCCCTTTAATTGGAAAAAGGAGGAATAATTGGTAAATTGATTATGGAATTGCCTTAAAAGGTACAATGGGGGAATGGCTTTAATAGATACAGGCGGTCACCGGCTCTTTCGTGACCACAAAGACTCTAAAAACATACCTTATCAATGAACTCTACAATCTCACTAACAGAAACTATAAAAAACAACTCATCCATGAACTCTTATCCATAACTAACCCAAAACAAAAAAACGCTAAAACAAACTCATACATTGAAGCCACAACTCACAAAAAAAACTAAACATTCGAACAGGTTGATGAACTCCATCCATAACTCACCCAAATGATAACAAATAACTAATCAATGTGGAACTCATTCATCCATCACTAACCAATAACTCTATTAACTCATTAATGGGCTCCATTAAAAAACTCACCAAAATATATCATAAAACTCTAAAAACCTAACTCATCGATTAACTCCATAAATCACCAAAAATAAATCCATTCCTAACTCCCCAAAATTAAACTCTAAGAACATAAACTCATCAATGAACTCCATTCAGACCTCACTAAAAATAATTGCTTAAAACTCATTGACGGTGCTCCATTTATAACTCACCAAAACATTATAACACTGTTATGTTTTCAAAATGATCCTGGACTAGATGTCGTAACCGGATGAGAAAGTATCAAGCAATACGGCTAAAGATGCATAATTCTTGATTTCGCCCATGTCGCCAGCCCAAATCCAGGTTTTAAAATGTGTCCCTCTCGTTTACACAAGACTGCGCATATACAATTGCATTCATTTTTATCAGCCTCTATATGCCGTAATGTTAAGTTTAAAACATGAGAATATTGGATTATTAAAGTTTCGTAGAGTTCTCTGAGAGCATGTCGCCAGTATTGCAGACAGATACGTTCCGATTAAGTTCGAATGGATACAAAATTGCTAAACATACTGAAATACCTATGCTCCAATATGTGATAAATCGAGAAGAGTCAATGTTATATTTTAAATGTTTGCATAATAAAAAATCTGGTTCACGTAACAATTTCCAGCCCCGGAGTGAATGATAAGAAATCCTTCTCGTTACGTTTCATACCGAGACAGATACGTTAAGTCCATCAGGTACGCTTTGCAATATGGCGTGATACAAAAAGTCGAATACCACACCGTGCTTTAGTATGAAGGTAATACCTGATAACGTATAGAGACTAAGTCGGGGAAGCAGGTCTTTCATCAAGAACAGAAGACAAGAAAAAAGGACCCGACAGATACGTTACGGAAGATACGTTACTTAAGTGTTAACGTAGGCTTATAACTAAAAAATCGGAGATATTTTTAAGATGCACCATGCATTTGTTCCGTGTTCTGAGAATATGAAAGTTTACGATTTTCAATGATTTTCAGGGAATTGCTATAATGTGATATTTCGTTCATTTTGGAGCCAAAACTTGAAAACAACTTAACGGAGAACTGGCCCGTATGCCTTTTAATTCCCATTTCTACCTTAACCATGATGGGTTTGGCCCTTCCTTAAATGATGGGGATAGGAAAAATACATCACAGACTACACCGTGGGTTAATACTTTCTGCACCCGCTGCAAAAACACAGGGACAAACGTAGCTGGAAATAACAGGCCCGTATGGGGGTGGATGAGGTCGCACACCCAATCAACAAGGGGAAATAAGGTCCACATTTTTGCTTTTTTTTTTATAAAAGGTCCAAAATTAAGAGAAAAGATGGACGAAAAAGCCACTTTTGGGTTATATGAGTGTTCCAAAACATTCAAAAATGGCCCCCCATTTTTAGGGGGTGTTAGTCCATTTTTCCAAAAAAGGTCCACTTTTTTCAAAAGACCCGCACCCCCGTATAAAAAAACTCGTGCGTACGGCCCTGGTACATTACTAATTGGTTTTTTTTCTTGATCTTGCTTTGAGCAATTTTGAATACTGTTAAAATTGTCAATAATAAATATTACTTGTTTTTGAGGTGAAAGGCTCGGAAAATTTCCAAAGGTCACAGCTTCAAAATATGAGTCAAGGAAATGAGGTTTTTTGACAAATTTCTTGGCAAATAATAATTACTTATTTTTGAATTTGTTTACAAAACACCACATAAATGTAGACACACACCTACAAACATGACAGCCAGAGAGACGGGACAAACAGACCAGGCATACAAGAAGAGACACCCCATGAAAGACACAAACGCTAGTCACCCGCCAACACACGCGCTCACACACACAACACACACGCACGAACACACACACACACATACGGAAGGGTAGTGGATCAGGGAAATTCCAGCCAGTTATTTTAAATTGAGAAAGAAATGATTGTTACTGGGTGGTTAGAGGAGTATTATACTATCTCTGACTGACCAGAATAATGAATGAGCATCAATTATAGTAGGGGACAGAATAGGCGACCAATTGCGCGTATCTGACGTTAATGTGACGGTGAAAAAGAACAAACGTCGCCGTGATGAAGATAATCTGTAGACATTTTAAACTTTTGAAACAGAAAGTTTACTTACAAGATTATTTGTGTCCGTGCGTGGAAAATCCGACTTAAATAGGACATGTTTGGACCATTTTAAATCATATTTTGTCTGAAATGCCCGCCCTATACGCATTAAAACCAATCACAGTACGCACCACGCCGCAGTGATTGACAAGCCTTGACATACGCGCAATTGGTCGGCGACTTTGGAAACTACAAGGTAATGTAGACGCTCCAGCACCTGGGACACAAGCCGGTGACCCTAAGAGGGTCAAGGTGAAATTGAAAGTGGGACGCTATTCCGCCTCCCCTACAACGGCCATATGAAGCCCGGGTGTTGAGTAACTCTCTCTCACTTCCCCCTAGTTACATACCCGAATTCCCTGTATTCCGTCATCACACCCCCCCCAGCCTTAACCCGTCCCACTTTCCAGGCCCCATCTAGCTCTCCATATTCAGCCTTTTACTAATACACTTCCCCCTCCATTCATCCCCCCCCTTTCATCAGTCTCCTCTATCATCTCCTTCCCCTAGTAATATCAGCCTCACAATAACACTTCCATTCTTTCCTAAGCGTCATTTGTCCACACTCTCATCTTTCCAACTTTTAACAGCTCTCATGCCAAGATTTTCTATTCTCCTCCTCCATTCTCGAACTACCCCTTACATTCCCTTTGTTACCTCCTCATATATTCCCTTAACCAACGTCCCTTGGAACCCCTATCCTACCAATTTCACAATTCACTTTCCACCCTTTTTTTCTACATTGTGCTGCCTCTTACTACGCCCATCACAATTACCTATATATGTTTTTACGACTTCAATTTCGTCACCCCCTCTCTTCCTTCTCGTCTAATCCCTCCCATTATTCACCCCGTTCCAAGATCAACATACGCTCTAATTCTCCCCCCTCCAGCCTTTTCCACCCTCACCTTGTCTTGCACCCTCCTCTTTCCTTTATTTCTAGTTTCTCTAATCCATCTGTCAACTCTACCCCTTCATCATTTCTCTATCTATTCTCCCACGTAGATGCTTCTCACCCCCATACCCGTAAGATTATTTTCCATGACTTACCGGTCTTACATGAAACTCCATTACCCATCCCCTATCTTACTGATTACTCCCCCATTACTTTTTTCACTATTGATAATTAGTTCAATTTTTAATATTTTTATCACACTGCACATTTCCTGAACTTTATCTTTCAATACCAACCAATTGTTTTCTTTTTTCACTCTATTCTTTACACCCCTTCAGTCATCGTATATTATCCATTACCTACCAACTTCCCACTCACAGTCCTTTACACTCCACGGATCTTTTTTCCGCTTTCATCCACCCCCTCATTCTTACCACCACCGTGTTCAGCCATCAATCGTTTACAACCCCACCATAAAAACAATACCGCCAAAAAACATATCACACAAATTTACATCTGACGAATATACAAACCATTTTTCAAAATCTCTGTGCAGAAATGTACATTATAGTCCATGGTAAAACTATGTACTAGCTAGCATATTATGTAATCTGCAGGGCCGGAAATTCGACGCGAACACGCCAAAACGGTTTTCGCCTGGAGGTTCGCCCCAAAATACACTTGCGAGAACCCAAAACAGGTTCGCGCATAAATTTGTCCCAATCAAAAGTAAAAATTAAGTGAAGGTTATTTTGTTGATTTCGACGAAATGAAAAAAATGAAGCTCTAAATTCACTGATGTCAAAATAACGTCAAAATATTGAAAATGTAAATTAAAAAGATTCCCAATTATCAACTTCAAGACCTTTCGCGAAGCTTTCCAATTGCTTGCATGACTAACAGATTATCAACAATGTTTGCCTTATTTTTGATCAATACTCGATTTACAAACCGATACGTAACTTCAAAGCTTGTTACTCATTGGTTGTTGTCGTATTTACTGCGTTATTCTACCATCACTTCATGCACACTGAGCACGTCTGCTCGAATTGTGACGTCATAAAGCAATGTATTTTCCACAATTTTCGTTAATAATTTTAGGCAACAATATGCAGTATTTTAGAAAAAAGATATATTGTCAATTTGATATGTATACCGATAAATATTCAATGAAATTTTGGACAAAAATTGAAAGTATTAAATAAAATCCTATTCCAGGGGTTATCGCGGGAATGAAGTTACGATCAAGCTTTGGACCAGCTGATCACACCGGCTAGTGGATGATTATGAGCGAAACAGGAGCATTCGCCGGAGTTTTGACAACAGAGTTCTTGACCAAAAAAGGACTATACTGGAGAGTAATAATTAATTGCATGATTTCAAGATGTCGTCGTCGTCAAAATCAGTAGCAAAGGCGGAAAGATTTAATATTTGTGCCACAAACCATTGAATTCGGCAGACTCAACGAAAAAAACTGAGTTGAAGGATGTGCCAGTTGGGGCAGAATTGACTGAATTCAGACCCGCAAAGGCTACAGTAAATCTGTGGCCTAGAGAAAATAATTCTTTACGCATCTAAATACGATGTAATGTGAAGTGTAGCAGCCTGTGCCGAGTAGTTGTGAAGCAATATGAATTGGCCTTTTCACAATCAGTGGGTAATGTTGTAACTTCAGTTTTGACACTTCATCATGTGTATCTCACTAATTCAATGAAAGAATTTCAAAGATATTTTGCTATGTGTAACTATCCTATATAGGGGCTTGCTCAGCGAGCTTACCAAACTCCTGACTTTTTTCTTTTGGATTTGGTGGCCATTATGTGGTCAAAATTGGACCACTTTTGGGTTTGTACCTCAAAGTTACATCTATTGTCTCAAAGCCTGTACTTTACCCTGATTGAATTCCCAGTTTTTTTTTATTATTATTATAGACAAGTGTCCAACTTATAATGGCTATTTGTTTCCCCATTTATTGCTTCTCATTTCCAGAGACAGGTGTTGCAATTCAGCGTTTGAATGGTGACATTTTCGGTTAACAAATGATGCCTTTTATAACAAACTGTTACTGCTTATTATTAATAAGAATTCTCTCTGTTTTTGGTTGTTTGACAACACCTACAGTATGCACTTGCATTCAGTTGCAAAAGAGAATTTTTGATCCTTCGCCTCTTTAAGATTGGTGCGCAATTCCAATTCAATGTTAACTTTTCCGTTAACATTTTCGTCACTTCCCGCAACAATTGAACTGATAGTGTTTATTTTAAAGAGATAAAAATGCCAGTTGTTGAAATCTTCTTTAATGTTAACATGCCTTAACATATTACTGAATAAAAGTTTGTAAAAAACACCAAAACAATTTCAAATTATACAACAAACCTGTATACCTCCGTACACCTGTCACTCCGAAACAATTTGTCACTTCCAGAAAACAGTTAAGTTACAAACATCTCAGCTTTACTGCTAATAGAAATCTCTGAGCTGATAGCTCGTTGTAGGATTAGTAGTGATGTATATGATAGGATGACATCACCAAGGTGCTGCCACAAGTTCAACTTTAAAATCCTGAGACTGAAATTTTTGTCTCGGAGATGACATAATTTTGTTGACAATGTAAATTGCTATTTTTTGGAGCTTGGAGGCTTTACTGTGTTTGACTGATGATTGTTTTACCTTGGAAGTAGACTATATTCACATGATAATGAGATTTATAAACAGACAGTTGGATAAATTTGAATAGATTACCAGTGATTCTGTTTATTTGTACTTTTTGTGCACATTTTGAATAGACATGCCAGACGCATAACAGTCTTTGTGACGTAATGTGCACCGAATGTGTGTTGTTTAACTAAATTATGATTGCCTTAAATCTCTTAAGATAATCAAAATAAAATAGGTATAAGCTTTTTTGACCAAAAACATGTTGTTTTGCATGTTTTAGAGAAAACAACCCAATCTAATCATTGTTGTTTCGGAGGGGTGACATTTTGTAACATGGCGATTTTACAACATTATTGCAAGGGCCCTTTAGCTGTGTTGCCATTAAATATTAATTATTCAAAGTACAAGTTTTAACACAAACCAAATACTTTTGTTATAACAAATTAAGCACTATCTCTGCAGGGTCTTCCATGCCCAAAACCAAAGAGTTCGAGTTCACCATACATCATGAGTTTTGCCATGACTTTCCTTGGGGATTAAATTCTAAGCTGAAATCACCAACAGAACCAATAGATATTCCATTCGTTCTATAGAATGGTTCATCAAGTGTCACAACTCGAGCAAAATTCCCCCAGTCATTTGAATCTTTTGCAATTGAAAACAAAGTACCATTTTAACAAAAGGTAATCTTAAGCAACTAAAATAAGGCACAGGGCATTTACCCATGGTTTTGTAAAACTGAGAGAAAGAAAAGAGGGAAACAGGAAATAAGAACTTTGACATTTTTCCTATAAATTCTCCTTGTCTGTGAAAACGATTTAAATTTCCATTTCAGGGCACCACAGGAAGGGGACCATGAGGCTGTTTATGTCTTTAAAATACTCAAATGTATTGCATGATGCGTAATTTCACTGACCCCATGATAGAAATGGTAAAAGCCCCTAGACCTTAAGGGTAGTGTTAACCCTAGTGCATTTTGTTTTTACTACGAATTTCTGATTTTTGCACCAGTTTAAACATCAAAATTGTGTTTCTATCGTACCAACAAAGGTTATCCAAAAGGCAAGACAATCCTGGGTTGGATTTTTTTACCGTAAAGCAGATATTTACCATTCAAAGTCACCAAAAAACAACATGGTTCTTAACGGCGGGGAATGTAAAGCACATTTACACGCTTGTCAGGCGCAAGGCGAAGCATCGCGTCGCGCGTGTGAATTATACTGACGTGTAATGAAGCGTTTGAGGTGTTTATGTACGTTGCGCGAACGCATCTTGGAAAAAACGAAAAATAATATTTGGAAAGTAAACAAAGCGATAATTAGACCAGACGCCAATTGCGATTTCTTCTGATTTCTGGCGTTAGAGAGAAAAGATGTTATTCAATAGTGCATAAAGATTGTATTTTAATCACCTTGCACAACATACTCAATTTGAGTTCAAAGATTAAGTTTTTGAGAAAGAGACAGCTTGAAATGGCGTGACAAGTCACTTTTTACTAAAACACAATTTTTCAATGTTCAATTTTCGCAAAATTTGGGTACAATTTTCAGACAGATAACTCAAAAAAAGTACACAAAGTAGTTAAAGAGTAAACAGGTAAGGTTTAACTTTCCTACGATAGCAATCGGTATTCTCTAGGGACGGTTTTCTCAATTTTTCATTTTTTTTTCGATTTCTACTAAAGATAATTCTCCAATATATACTCAAAATTTTGGAAAGAATGAAAGGTAAAAATATAAAAAATCACACTTTTTTGACATTTTTCCTTATATTTCGAACAGTAGTGAGCTCTATTTTCAAAAATGGAAAAAAGATAAAAAAACCGTCCCAGACAAATTGTTCTGTTCTAAAAAATAACATAAGAAATCATGAGATTCAATTGTTTTTGTTAGCTTGTCTGAAAATTTGTGGGCAAATAACGTTTTTTTTTTTTAGTATTTTTCTCAAAATAAGGAAAGTTTTACAGTAAGTGATGCCATCATCGGGGTTCATCGTCCCAATTTTCCTTTCTAGAAATGTATACTTTTATAGACAATAATCAAAATATTTTGCGAAGCTTAGTTAAAAACCAAAATAGATATCGGAAGCTCAAGGTTGACACAGCCCTTATGTTTTGTTGATATTATGTTGCTGTAATGTTCTTGACTTACTTTGAGATTGACTCCAATTTTGCTATTGAGAAATTTTACCTTTTTATAAATTACTGCTGTGCCTAAATGTTATGATACAGCGCAAAAAAATGGTGACCCAGTGAAAAAAAAAAGTCACTAAAAGACCCAAACTTGACAGGACGGATGCCTAATGCATAGCATGTACCAGAGACCTTAGTTTTCGGTCATGAGTTTAATGTACGTAATAAAATTATGTAATTGGATTATCTTAAAGTATGTTGTAATTTTTGTTTTTTGTTGCTTGCTTATATTTGAACTGTGTTAGATTATTACATTTCAGTTGACAACAAAATGAAAACTTGACTATTTTAAGTGCATTGTCTCGCACTTCCGTGTCAATATTACGTTGTTGAGTCTTTACTTTAGTATATCCCCCACCGGTTCAAACGGAGCATTATAATAATTTTCCATTTGCCCCTATCCATACCCACGGAACTTCCCCAGGAAGGCCGGATACAGCGCAAAAGTTTGTGGAGGGTGGATACCAGACTAGGGGCCAAAAGCTGAGCACCAAAAAGATCCTTGATTTATAGAAATGCCCCTATCATGTTGAAAACTATGTATTCCATTTTATGGGACACCAACAGGTATTGATCCATGCTGCTGAGGGTCTCTAAATGCTCTCAATGTATTAATTGCAGTTTGCTCATCTACAGGCAAGAAATCTAATTTTTTTGCCCTGATGTAAAAAAATATAAAAAATTAAAAAAAAAAAAAGAAAGTCACTATAAAAAATAACCGGAACTGCTAGGTCAGACTTTTTTTTTAACAAAACTAAAAAATTATATATTTTTTTTATCAGATGACAAGTATAATTTACAATAAAATATCTAGACTTTACATTGTATTATAAAATGCTCTAAATAAATGGTATTTTTTTTGCTACACCAAATGATGTTTGCCAATAATTTTAATTTACAACAGTACCAATGGTTTACATATCCAATCTATATACATATGAGCTTAGGACTAAAATAGTCCAATCCTTTTTCAACAATTACAGTGATAGGTCTGGTTGTTCACTATGCAAAATAAAGTTCAAAGATTATATGCTAAGTTAATTATGCGGAGTGCTGAATTTTTAATACTGTACATTGTAGTACTGACTAGGCACATTTTAATATAGAGGAGGAAAAATGCATTGAAACAAGGCAAATATTTCAAATAACTTAGGTGTTACTTTATCAGATGCTAAAGCAATTAGAAATCTACTCAACGTACAATCAAACACAAAAATAAAAAAAGAAAGTGGGAGGGATAATTTTAGTGGTAACTTTAAGGGTTCACAACCTTTGAGAGGGCATAATTTGTTCATCCGGTCATACAATCATGCAGGCATTTTGAATTTAAAAAATCTTCAGCACAAATAATTCATGCTAGTGATCCCTAGAAAAATTAAAGGGGGATCACCATGGAAGCTTTAGTCAATGATACCCCCGGTATTAGTAATAGAATAACTTGATCAATGGTGAGTGGCCAGTTAACAAATGAAGCAGGTAACGCGCTGGAATGTTAGAATATCAGCAGGGGGTATCATAGAATGGCATAATTGTTTTGATGTCAACCCAAAAATGATGAATTTTGACTCATCAGTCATAAACTTTGACAGGCTGCTATAGAATTAGAACATGATTTTTTTTTGGTGATATTGTGACCTGGGAAATCAGAAAGCAATCAGAATGCTAGATGCATGGGCAAAATGCAAAAGGCAAATCAAAGATGTGAACTCCCGGTTTTGGCATGGAATGACCCTGCAGCATCTTTTTATTTTATTTTGTTAACACTGTACAACACACCAGCACATCTTTTAAGAAACAAAAACTTGCTATGAAATGGTAATCATGGAGCTATGATTAATAAAGACTCCAACAAAACTGGAATCAGAAATTGAAAACATATGAAAACATGAGCTTGAATTGATGAAATGAAAAAGACACGTAAAATATGACAAAATTCTAAGTTCTAATGGTTTTGCGATTTGAGAACAATAAACCTTTCTTCATTTGTGTTAACAAAATTTTGCCTCCAAAATGATATTTTTTCACAAATCATGGCCCTCCAAAATGATATTTTTTTCACAAATCGTGGCCATGTAAATATAGCGTCACACAAAGTTCGATGTTTTTATGCCAATGTATGTTTTTAGTTAAACAATGCTTGGGGCTTAGTGAGCACCCAAGTGATTTCTATTTTAGATTACAGCTGTTCAAGTACCCTGTTGGCCGGCAACCTCTGATGGTAATACAAGTGTTCCCTTGCATGCCTCTTCTTGGTCAACCTAAGGAATTTCTCCTCTGTATAATGAATACTTAAACTTGTTTAAAATGCAAATTATAACCCAGCTTCTGTGTATTACTCAACACAGGTCATGAAAACAATTTGTTAACGTCTTTTTTGTCACCTCCGAAACGACTGTGTATTGCAAAGTTCTAGATATTTTATACATGAAAATCTTTCTTTAAAAAGTGTCAATTGTTGCAGGAGGTAAAACATTTGAAGAGAACTTGCAAATGAGTCTCACATGGAAATGTAATTTTTTTACAATAAAATGTTAGTTTCCCCGAAACATAGATATAGTAATTATACCAGTATAGTCACCTCTAGAATTTTGTTTGTTTGTGACACCTTTGTGAAAGTCTATTTGTATCTTCTCTATAATTAGAATGAATGAATATGTTGTTTGCAAGCAAAAATTAGAGTAAGTTTATCAATTATATCAACAATAAGCCATGGTAACATCTTTGTCACTTACGAAACCTGTTACAATGTTAACTGTCACTTCCGAAAACCGAATGACTGCAAGTTTAAAATTCAACTTTGTTCAGAATTTTACAGATTTTTCTGAATTATGGGTCAGGAAGTAACCATCATTGAAGAGATTTAGTACAGGGAGCATGATGGGGGATTGCTCATGAACCACATTTAAAAATTAAAAATAGTGAGTTGATATGAGATTTTCCGGCAAAAATTTGCCTTTCCCTTCAAATATTTATGAATTCAACCAAGGGAGTAGTCAAAAAGCAGTGTAAATTTGAACTACAATACTTTTGAATTAAATAGGTATTCTTTGTGAAAAATGATGTACAATTTTGGAAAATGGATTTTCACAAAAAAATGATTTTTGCTCAAATTTACCTAATATGCCGCAATATTTCCAAAAAACACATATTTGGCAAATAGATTAAAGCTCAAAAACAAGTAATAAATTCAAATTTGATCATGGTGCCCCCCCGTACGTTTAGTGAAATAACAAATTAAAAGTACCTTCTTAAATTTTTGACCCCAGGGTACAAAAGTTACACCACAGATTGTGAAATGATCCATATGTCAAACAAATTGTCAAAATGTTAAATAAAGGGAAAGTTGTCAATGTCAGTGGATGTACTGAAATATGTCGATCACAAACATTTTTGATCTTGAACTCATTCCTATTAAGTGTTATTTAAGACTATTACCGGTCCATTTCTTTTATTTCAACAATATTGAGATGGTTTTTTTTTAGGGGTTTCTCCGCAAACTCCTTCTATGAGAACCTAAAAGCAAGAACTTGACCGTTCTCAAGGTTCCTCGCAAAGGTCCGTTTTTAGACGAACTGAATAGTCTCAGTCAGACGCCGACGAATTTCAGGGCCCTGATCTGACCAGAAAGGTGTTGAGCCTGGAAATGTCAACAGACCATGGAATGTGTGCCTTGCAGGTAAGTGACCCTAATTAGTGTAAAAAACACAATTGCAAGCACACTGATTGACACAACATAAGGTTGCAAATGCATCAAGGCTATAGCAGCTACATGGAAGACAAGTGCTAATGGTTAAGGCTTGCCAGAGGCTTCCTGTGATTGATTTTTGCTTCCCCAACAGCTGTCATGGCCATTTACAATGCCACATCCAAAAGGAGCTTTATGACATCACGAACAATTCAACAATTTGTTTGTTAACCCTAAAATTGTTTCCCAACCTTTTATCGGCAAACACAACGCTCAATTTTTTCCCCCTCATCCAACACACATGCGAAATTTCAAGACAATACGATATAAGATAAACACGCAGTTAACAAAACCATTGGCTTGCACACCCTAGTACTATGGACCCACGAACGAAGATTCAGTGGTCCAAAATATGATTTTTGATTGATTTTTCAATTGCTGATTTAGCAAATCACTGATAGTGTCTTTAAGAAAACCACAAAAATCATTATTTACCAGCCGGGGGGGGGGGGGGGGTACTTACATTGGAAGAGTATGGATGTGTGCCGCCCATACGACCCTCACTTTCAGGCTTTTTCAGTTCTGGTGATCCACACTTTTAGTTCCAGAGACCCTATTTTCATGTCAAAACCCACATTTTACCAAATGTTCTTTGAAACACCTCAAAAATCAGCTGGAAATTGAGGCAAAGTCACAGCTTATTTTCCAAAACTTTTTGAAAACATAGCTCCTGAGACTTCATTTTTTTGGCCTCAAATCTGCTCTGGAGCCTCAATTTTTGAAATCGGGTGGCACATACCTATTCTAAATAAATAGTGAGCGGTTTGGACTGCACATTGGTCACAACCCCTCCCCTCGGTACAACAAAAACGCAACCACTTCTATCGAAAGATAGTAATAAATTATTGTTACCAAATGATGGTTGTGGTAAACAACTTTGGTGGCAGGGGTGTTTTTTGGGTCAAAAATCACATTTTTGAGCTCAAACTTAAGAATCTCACAGATTATTAATTTTTTAGCAAAACCAATTTTCATTCTGCATAGTGCAATACTATCAATCTCTGACATTTAATATTATAGATTTTTCCTGTTTTATCCAATATATCAAGGGCTTGAATTTTAATCCCAAAAATCACCTTTTTTCCTAAAAAACATCCTTTTTATCACGTGTCACCACAACGAGTATACCTGAACCCTTTATGCAACGTATAAAACCTATATCAATAACAAAAAGGGGGATACCATAAAATAAGATGGTAATATTTTACCTTAAAGAAATAAAAATAATAATAATTTTCGCTAACTTGCAGCCCAAATTCATTTTTCTGGCATAGAAATCATCCCTGCAACCAAAGTATTTCCAAACCACAACCATCATTGTCTTAAATCTTATATATTTATCCTTCCAAGTAAAGGGGGTTGTGTTTGTTGTACGGTGGGGAGGGGTAACTCGAAAAATAAAGCACTATTTACAGGCTCGCCTGCTGCGCTAAAAGGTTGAGTACTCTCCCCCAGGCTTAGCAACAGTAACCAGGTGAATTCATTGTCTAACCTATCCAGACTAGTATTGTGTAACAAAGATGGGTATTAAGCCACAGTTTGACCTGTTTCTCTAGTGAACTGCCCCCACAACTTCATGGTGGCAATGTCTACAACGATTTCACTTTTATCCAATACTTCTGTCTTGTTCAAGGTTCTTGAAACGCACAATTTCAATCTCAATGCTTATTGTCAAAGGTCTACTGTTCAGGTACAGTTAAAACGTTTCTCTTTACAGAAGAGTACTGTACAAAGGTGTTGTATAACCATTTTTTCTAGAAACAAATGTTACTCGTGCCGCTGCCTTTTTATAGTATACTCCAGGTAATATTCTGTGCAGCGAATGTATGCACATGTAATAGCTTTTCATCACAAGTCTCTCTATACTGCCTTTTCGCATGCATGTAATTATGTCACATATAGACCAGCCACCCCCCCATTTATTAAAAATACGCAAGTAACTTGCGTCATCCCCCTGGCAAGATGGCAGTCCTGGGAACATGACGTATATTGACCTTTGACCTTGGTCCCTGACCTTTGACATCACCCTACATGAAGGAACCCCTATTGCACCTTAACATCAAGCTTTGTGTAAATGAAGATGTTGAAAAACAAAACCTACCACACTGAAACACACACACACACACACATACATCATACATACATACATGCCAGGCTGTCACAATATCCCCCTCTGCTTTTCAAGCCAGGGGGATAAAAAATAATAGCCGGGAGCAGACATCCAAGAGTTCAACAAACTGCATAGCACAGCGGTTGGGCTTAACTCGAGGCGCGCTTACGCATAGTGTCCGTACTATGTGCTGTGAACCTAAAAACACAATTTGCGCAGTTTGGTTTTCAACCACAATTCGGAGTGTTTCAACTGTGTATGCCATAGGTCCGCTTCCATCTAATAGGGATTCACTATCATTGATTGCTAAACTCTTGGCTAAACTTCGGGTTAACCGTCAAAATCTAGCTGCTTAATCGGCCATTTTTCATGTTAAGAGCAATGCGTTTTCATAGTGCCCCATATGCCTCAGTTTGTGTCAAATTTGTCCATTTACAAAAATACAGTGTCCACCAAACGCATGTGTAGTCATCCACTGTCGCAGTTTGAGATTGAGACAAAGTTCCACATGAGGTCACCAAGGTCACATGAGGCACATGAGGTCACATGAAGTTCACATTAGGTCACCAAGCTCACATAGATCACAAAGGTACATAGAGCAAGGTCACATGAGGTCCACCACATGGTGGGACACTATCCAAGGACCAATTTATCCAAGTGTCATAAAAATCTATTGATCCTGTGAGAACACCAAGCATTTGATAATATGACCCTTTTTGGGCCATGCCTCTAGAAGACGCTCTATAAGACCTTTGACCCCACTTGTAGAGGGGTAAGTGTGGTGCACAACCCAAGGACCATTACCTGCAAGTGCAAAAATGTGTAAAACTTATGTTGAAACAGTAGGCAAATTGGGTGTGGTTAGGGTTACCCATTTTTAACACAGAACCAGACACGCTACCAAAGCAATTGGCAATCCGATTTGCTCCTCTTGCAGAAGACACAAACATTTCGAATTTCTTCCAGAGCAGATTGAATCGGCACAAATAACTGTGGTTGGGGACACAATATACTGTGGTTAGGGACACATACGGTGCTTAACTTAGGCCAGTGTTGCAGGTCCATATAAAAACCTCACTTTTTTTATGCAAGTCAGGGACAAGACTGTGGATCAGCGAAATGACTCTTAGTAGGGATAAGCAGCGATTTGGTCATCCGAAACATCGAAAAATTATCACAATTCTATTTTTATATTTTTGTTACTGGCATGATATGCGAACATACCCTGACAAGTCGTTTGGCGTGAATCCATGTAAATAAAGCGCAAGACGGTACTTTTTATCTGAGTCTGTAAGGGTCTTGTACGTGCCCTTGAGATCAAAGAGCCTTTCCCGGTGAATTCAATGGTGAAGTGGATGTGATATCAAGTGGTGACTATCAATACAGTATTAACCTCAGACACAAACATTATTGATCTTTGTTATTCTGTACCCGTGTAAACCACAATCAGCTTGTTTAGTGCCGATCTTGAACGGCGGTTCGATGTTATGTCTATTGCAGGAGACGGTATGGAAAAATTTCCTCAGATTCTTCATTTTTTTCACGATTTGGTGTTTGTTTTCTACATTAAAGCAGTTAGTTATATGGAATTGACACACATACCCTGTTGCTTTAAATTAAAAATGCATTTCCACATTTTTTTCAATTCTCTGCAATATCGCTGCTAATCCCGTTTAAGCAAGAAAACGAACATATAATCTGTAATTCAACAATTGCACAATTGGAGACAAATGTACACAGGTCATTGTCTGCAACTTTGGAAGAGGCCGAGGTGAACTCATTGATTGACTTATCATGCTGTCGTGAGTTGGATTTTTCAAGACGATTAGGTTTTGGTCCCTTTCTCCAGTCAATACAATATGTATAGTAAAAGAGGGCACATGACCCCCAAAAAATTGCAACAGAAGGTTTCTTAGCATTTTTCTGGTAGTTTTTAGGTCAGCTAACATATAGTCAAAGTTGCACTAATCTAAGTCCCCGAAAGTGTTCAAACTATGACATAAACAAAATTGCCGCCATCCGCCCATTTTGGAAAAACATAAATCCTCAATCTCGTAAATCCATCCTAAAAGGACAACAAGATGCTTTTTCCTATTAATTCTAGCATAACGAATCCATTAAGAATTAGTTTTATGAAGTTAAAATATCTCTTGACCTCAAATCCAATTGGCCCGCCCTCGCCAGTTGGACCAGTACAAATCGTGTATCTCTGGGACCGGATGGGCCAAAAGGACAACAAGATGTCATTTCCTACTAATTCTAGCATTACAATTCCATAAAATGGGTTTTCTGAAGTTGAGATATCATCTTGACCTCTAAGCCAATATGGCTTCCAGCCACCATGTTTTTAAAGTACAAATTCTTTATTTTCTGGTACTCAAGATGGTGCCAAAATGACAAATATGGTGTTATTTTTTTTTAATTAATTGTAAGCATACGAAATACATCAGATGGTTTTTGTAAATTTTGGAGAGCACTTGAGTCTTAAAAATGGCCACTGTCTGCCCATAAATCCTATTTAGCATAGGCAGGATTACAATGACAAAATTATTGCTACTTTTCTATTAATTTCGGTGTCATATAATAAAGTGTTCTGGGTTGACTGAGTTCCAACCAACCATATGTCATGTGGTCTCCATTGAGTGCCTGTATGCATCATTTGCTTCGCACTATACCCAAATGGCCTCGTCTACAATGTCATGGTTTATTCCTACATGTCGCCATGGTAGCTAGGACACTCTTTACACCAGAATTAGAATCTATTCAAATTAAAATGATTTTAATGATGGGCAATTTGGGTTGAAAATTCGTAGCCATATTTAATTTCTTATCACCTACAAATCCATCACATTATGTTCTTTACAGTGGCAATTGTGAACTCCTTGAACAAAAGTACAATTTCACATTATTCAGGCTCATCACCAACATGGTCCAAAACCTTGTTATATGAGTATGAATGTCCATAAGCTGTTTTGTGAACACTTTTTTTTTGAAAGGCCCGTATCGTAATATTCCAAGATTAGATTGCTGATCATTGAACAGGGACACATTGGGTTGGAGCTTCCCTTTCTATAAATCAAGGATCTATTTTGGTAGTACAAAAATACTCTGGAACAGGCTTGTAACACATGGATGACTTGAGAAAACAGATTTTTTGGCCAACCCCAAATATTCTTGAAGTAGTATCGCAACCTATAAATCTATTGGAAAAGAACCAGGTAGGAGCAAATGTATGATCTGAATAATTACTTCAAGGATTGGATATCCATACACATAGTCTCTCATGGTTGTCTGTCAGACCACAAAAGGTCTTCAGCCCTCTTCTGCAATATTGAGAAGAATTATCAACATATCTGTGTCTTTTCCAATTTTGGGGTTGTTGAACCTAAATTAGCCATGGGAACTGTGTTTTGCGATAGTCAACATCTACTTTCCCTTTTTTCCAGCAACAATTTGTTGCATTTGATATGTCTATCTTATTTGCGATCCGTGTGTTGCAAGGTTTTGTTTTTTTTTGGGGGGTTGGGGGGGGGGGGGGGGGGGGGGGGGGGGGTGGGGTGTGGGGGGTTGTTTTGTGTTGTTTTGTTGGTTTTTTTGGGGGTGGGGGGGAGGGGGGGTTTGTTGTTTGCTGTCTTTGTGTGTTCGGGTTCATCAGTGATATCGGAAGACAACGGATGCTTTGCCATAAATGTCAACTAGCTTCAACTGTGAAAGATTCATAATCATCAGCATTGCAACTATAGGTGCTTCTCTGTCCAGTGTTCAACGATGTAAAGAGAACCTCCATCAAAAACATAGTGATCATTCTTTGGCCTGTCTTTGGCAGCAGCTTCGGACGTGGACACATTTCGTAAATAGCCATCAGAAATTGTTGCTTTATCTGGCTTACATAAAACATGTTTAGCCTAAAAAATGGATGGCGGATATGGCGAAAGTTCATTGCAAAGCACCTTATCTAAGGACAGTTCTCCAGATTGTGATACTAAACAGGAATCTTGAAATGAACAGAGCTTGGTAATCGCATGATCGGTTACCTTGACAGCCTGCGGAGATGCAAGTCTTGACTTTAGTTTTTCGTTTGTAGCTATAATTAGAAAAGTGAGCTTGTTTTCATTTGTATGAACTTGTACTCTTTGCCTACTTGGAACATCGGTACATTGACATCTTCATCAGCATTTATCCCTGTTCAAATGTGTTCAAGGGTTTTTCTCCTGTGAAGCTAGAATGCTGACTTCAAACTTGGCTGCAACAAGTCATTCTTGTCTCTTTCCATAGGTGAAGGTTAGTGCTGATTGCATCTTTCACATTATACCACTACAAAGCATCAATGATACACTGGTGACCTAACACAAAAGACAACCACTAAACATCGCAATTACTAGGATCGCAAACTAGGTAGACCAGCAAATGCAACAAATTTTGCTGGAAAAAAGAACACATTCTCTGATTCTCTCAAATAATCTGGATACAGGCTCTCAACTACGTTGCAATAGACTTGCCATGTAATCTATGCAGAAGGAGATGCAGAATGATATAGCAAAAAATGCAGTCCCCATGCAATAACTTTAAGTCAAAAATCATACTTGGCGATGGTGCTGTTCAATGGTCAGCAACCGGAGTCTGTTTTATGGTAAAGGCATAACAAGGCATAAACCATCAGAACTAACAATCTGGTAAAACCACTGATGGGTTGGGGCCGAGATAGCGACTAACCTCTTTTGGCTAAGCCGCCCATGATTAGTAGCAGGAATGTGCGAACAGTAAGGGCATTCCAAATGTGTCGTTGAATGAATAAAAGATCTCTGATTTGGCTGCCCATGTAGATCGTGGGGTCTACACTGCGAGGTCAATGAGATCGTACTGACCGACGGAGACGAGGGTCTATACTTTTGAGTTTTAGACATCAGTTGGCAAAGTAGTTCATGAGCCCCTCTAAAACAGCGGTGGAAAGTGTTAGTTTCCTCTAACTCTCCTTCGGTGTTATAAAACCTGAAAGATGTCCACTAAAAACCTCAGCTTCAAAACTCTCCACTCTAGGATACTCTTATGTACAGCTCATCATTGATGTGGCAAGACTGATGTCAAATTCAACTGACGGGGGCTGGATAGTACAGGGGACATTGGGGCTTCCCTCTTGTATGAACAAATCCTGCCCTAGAGTTACCACTGGAAATGATCTCACAATGTTCTTCAGGATCATCACAATGAAATGTAATCTGCAAAAGAAGGAACACCATAGCTGTTTACATGCATGTGAAAACATGGATCAAGAACCATTCCTCATGATGAACTTGAAGACTAATGAGTAACGTGTGGTCGATCATCTGTTGCAAACAGTGTCTCTTGGCCACATTTTGGTGGTGATGTGAATAATGTGAAGCTTTACTTTCTGGTTACTTGAGAATCTGCACATTAATGTCTACACCATATTTTTTGAAGATTGGACAGCTATTTATAACCGATAAAAATTCAACATGGCTTCAAATTTTGGACAAATAGCCCCTAAAATCACTTTTTAAACACCATCTTAATGTAAATTTCTTATCAAAAATAACACCTTATTTTCCATTGTTGCCCACTTGTATCATACGTGAAAGAATTCATACTTTCCAACATGGCATATGGCAGCCATATTTGATTAATTGATTAAAAATATTTTTCAACTTAATAAAACCCACTTTAATGATTTTGTTATGCTAGAATTTTAGGAAATGATTCTTGGTTTGTCCCTTTTAGGCCCATCCAGTAACCGAAATACAGTACTTTTCTACTTTTCAACATGGCGGATGTCGGCCATATTGAATTTTTAGGTTAAGGTGTATCTCAGACTTTATACAATCCATTTTAATGTATTTCTTATGCTAGAATTAGTAGAACATGACAGTCTTGTTTGTCCTTTTATCTCATTTATTCCAGAGATATGAGATTTTAAATGGTTTTCAATGGCGGATGGCGGCCATTTTGTTTATGTCATGTATTGAACACGTCTGGGACTCGTATTTGTGCAACTTTGATATTTTAATTACACTGACCTTATCCTACCAGAAAATGCCAATGAAACCTTCTGGTTGCAATTGTTTTTTTGGGGTTAGTGTGGGTACACGTGATATTTTGATCATACTAATAAGACATTTCTGTGTAAAGTATGAATGAAAATACTCCATGACATTGAATACCATGTGCCGTACCCTGGAAACAATTTTCTAACCGAAAAAGTGAGGAAATCTCTCTACAAAAAATTGTTACAAACTAAAATTGCAGTGTATATGCTAATTTTTAATCCTCATATAGGCAGCCAGGGTTTTTTTTAATCAATATTGGGAGAGCATACTGAAATTAATATTGCGCTCTTTAAAACCACGCCTTTTCAAAAAGGAGCAACAGCTCTACTATCTCATCTGCCACTTTAAGTGCTGTGAAGTCAAATACTTAGTTCAAATGGCCAGTTTTTTAGTTTTTTTTCATGTTAACGCATTTAACGTTTTCTTTCCCATATATTTTAACAGAATCTATATATCATTTATTTTTTCCTCATATTTTTGTTCATTTTTACTTTTACTATGTTACGCATTTTTTGACGCAAGAACAATCACATGGGGTGAACTGCAAAAGGGCGGTTAATTTCGCGTATTACGCATACTCGCCTGTGCTATCGGCGCGCCGCGATGTAATGAAGCGCATCAAGACACTCCTTGAATGGGGGGCATGATTCGATATGACGCACAACCATGGTGAACTTGTATGCAATTGTAAAATGGGTTGCCCACGTGAGTTGGTTTTGCAAACAGAAAGGATTTAAATTTCACGATTTGAGCCTCATAAATTGTTTTGAATTTTGATCATAAGTATTCAGATAAAGCAATTTGACCTGGTGCAGAAGCTGTGTGAAGAATAAGAGATTAAACGCTTGTGTTTTGGATACGGCTATATTTTGTAGCGAAATGGGACAATATTTGGAGCAGAAGATGGCAATTTTCTCTGTGTTCACTTTCGGCGATAACTCGTGAATTTTCGTTCCCAGTTACTCGAAAATCCATACAGCAAACAGTAAGCAATGAAATGCATCGTATCGCAGATATCAAATCTAGGGTCGTTATTTTTTAGTTTTTCCATTTTTGGTTAAAAATCCGTGATTTATTCGGACCTTTGAACCATCTTGGCGTTGTTCCAAATGAAACACGCGGTTTTGTGGTTTTTTGGCACATAATTTAAATATTGCAGAATTTGAAAAAAGGGAAAATACCGACCCTAGACTAGGACTCTGTTAATACAAATACGAACAAGGCACATTTTATAACCTTTTCTAGTATTGTTTTTATAGGACCAAAAAAAAGAGTGAAAATCCTGCCATTTTTTAATGATTTCCTCAAAAATACGTATTTTGGGGGAA
>JAMKCH010048497.1:0-11676 GCA_023653785.1 Ophioderma brevispina
GCTATATTATATTAGATTTAGAGCAGTTCAAACATTTGACCCCCATAGTAACTTTACCCCTTTCCTGGGGCTACACGCAACAACGGGTCCCCGGCAGACTTTCATATTTGCAGAAGTTATATTTTTCTCTGAGTTTTCCCGTGTTCAGATATTGGTATCTCGTTCGTCTAACCAAAACCTTCTGGGCTGATGCTCTAATACACATCATACACTGATGAACCAGATCATCACCCATCCATGTATAATACAACAATTCACATAGAAAAACACAGCTTCACATGATACACTGATCAATTCCAAATTATAATTACGGTATACACATCATACACTGATGACAAAGTTCATCACCCATCCATGTATCAAGAAAAAAAATCAACTACAAATACTAATAATCAATAATCACATCAGAACACGTAAACACAAGATCCCCTTTAAAAACAAGATAAATCAATACAGTATAGAAACATTAAGCCAAAAATTTACAGATTAAATAGATGGTCTTATATATGTATATGTGTAATTGAAAAATGGTATGTTTCATATTAACTGATACAGATTTTAAACTACTTATACAAGTAATACAAAATATCATATTATTTTAACACTTTTAAGTACATCAAAATACAGTCACACAAAGTCTTAAACTATTACAACCTCAAAATTCTAAATTTAAATACAACCCGTCTGTTCAGATAACAGACAAGTTGCCGATTATAGTCGCCTTTTACAACATGTAAGGGGGGACAGCGGGCCTATTCTAAACCCCCGAACCCGCAGGGGCCCTTTTAGTCGCCTTTTACGACATGTAAGGGGGGCAGCGGCCTATTCTTAACCCCGAACCCGCAGGGGGCAAAAGAAACAAGGGAAAATGAATAATGTAAAAAAGTAGGATTCTTACCAACACAAAAATGGGCTAAACAAGTTGCACTAACATTTAGTTCCACAAAGCAAAAGAAGTTATACCTAGAAAAAATGATGACTGTTACTTAAAGGGATAAGCAGCGATTTGCTGATCTGAAACATCGAAAAAATCATCAAAATCTGTATTTTGGTATTTTGTTACTGGCATAGATGTGCTAACATAACCTGCAAGTGGTAGGCTTGAAATCCATGTATTAAAGACAAGGCAGTACTTGATATATCATTCTGTAATTTCTATACATACGTATAAGAATTCCGTGATCAAAAAGCCTTTCCCTATGAATATCCAAGATTTATAAGTGTAAATTTTTGTGCACCATGACCTGTACAGTTTGACCTCAAACATAAACATAATTGATTTTTGTTTATTCTGCACTGGTGTAATCCACAATCAGCTGTTTTAGTGTAGATTTTGAGACGTCATCATATGTCTATTTGTGGAAGACTGTATGACAAATTTCTTCAAAGACTTCATTTTTTCACTATTTGGTGTTTTTGTTCATGTTTAAACAGGTAAAAACATCTGAAAAGTGGCCAAACAAAAATTATACTGAAAAATGTGTTTTCTAGATAAGGCCAAACTACTGGACCCCTCTCTCGTGAAACATACCATATATAGAATTGCACATACTTATCTTTGATTTACAAGCTAAAAATATGCATTTTCACATTTTTTTGATTCTCTAGCATTATCGCTGCTTATCCGATTAACACCTATATTACCGAAATGTGATGTGTGTGTGTGGGCATGATAATATGTGTAGGTGTGGTTATGGGTGGTTATGGGGTGTGAATGTATATGTGAGTGGATGTGTGTATGTTGTGTTGTGTTGTACGTACCAGAGATTACATTGTGGGAGTATTTGTAAGTATAAAGAGGACATTTTGGGATTTTTTTACATAATGTGGGAGACTTTATTACATTGTGGGAGTACTTTTACATTGTGGGAGTACTTATCTTACATTGTGGGAGTACTTTATTATTCATTGTGAGGAGTATTTTTTACTGGAGTTTCTACATACTTTGTCCTATACGGGAATAAACTTCATCTAGTATTAAGGTTTATTCCGCAAAAGGTAGAGAAAAGAGGAGTTTTCTAGTGTAGTTTTTAGTAACTTATAGGCCCTGCAGTGCAAACAAGAGGGCTAAGAAAAATTAGTTTAAAAAAATGGGAAAACAGGTAAACAAATTAAATTCTAAAAGAAGTCTAAAAAGTGTTTTTAAGAAAAAAAATGGTTACTATATAGTAACAAAATTGTGACGAAAAAGAGGTTTTAAAGATAAAAAGTAGCTAAAAGTGACCTTTTAAGAGATTTTTAGTAAAAACACCCACAATGTAGTTCTCGTAAGCATGTGGTGTTTTTTGTTGGTGTGTGCTGTGTGGGTTGTGTATGCATATGTGTATGTAAAACAAAGCAGACAGAGATATGCGACACGGGTTGATTACCTGTGAAAAAGGTATGGAAAAAAAGTAACTTACAAAAATGCAAAGCAATTTTTAAGATGCAATTTTAGGATTGAGAATCGCCCAAGATAATTTTAATTAACTGTAACACAAAAAGCAACTTAAAAGACATTTGACAAATCATCGAAACCCATTTCACCCCAAATAAAACTATTTATTTCCTTTCTCAAAGATTACTATCATGATCTAGCTGCAAAGTCAAAATATTTTAAATTAAGTTTTTTAATTTTTACTTTTTTTTGGGTGTGTTGTTTTGTTGTGTAGCTGTAGATTCTCCTTATAAGTTATTCTTTCCAAAAAGTGATATGAATTAAGAAAACAGCAGCATTACAGATATGATATTCCATTCATTACATGTTGTAGTAAGGGTCCGTTCGATCACAGAGTTGTCCTAGTTAGGTGCTTGTGGTTCTTATCAACTGGTAGTGTATGTTAGATACCTATTTGTTACAGACATCTGCATTTTGACGACTTTTTATTTTAAAATCATTGATAGTGCCTTTAAATTGTATTCAGTCATAATTTATATAACTGAGGACCAGATGAAGGCTAGCATGAGAAAAAGCAGGCAACAATTACAGGCATGTACACCATTCAAGGTATGCTAAGAGCATTTGTCATTAATGAATAAATTAGTGAAGTTTGATACTCAGAAACAAGTCCTACAAATATCCTAGGGTTTAAATACTAGCATACCACCAGGACCTTTTTACTGTAAAGATTGCTTTTGCTTTTTGCTGGAAAAAAACCCAAAAACATACACAAACACTGCAACACATTGAATCACTATTGAGGTCAATGAAGGGGATTGTCCCTAAAACCCTAATATTTAATCTACAAATAATATGTTACCATTTTTTATCATTTTGTATTGCTTTTAATTTTTCTGTATATCATTTTATTCTCTTTGCTTCAATTATATCTTTATCTGTGTATATTACACTTGTTTTGACACAGGATGCACCATTATATTGAAGGGGATGCTATACCACTGTTGTAAAGTGAGTAACAATTGACTACAAACATTCACAATGTTTTGAATGAAGGGAATATTAATAAAACTTCCAGTGCCTTCCAGTGTATTGTGTCTGGCAACACTGGTGACAATGCATTTAAGCACCCTTTGACCCGTCATATAACAAAGGTCCGCATATCTCTTCATGGATAGAGGCCCACACAGCAGCAGTAAGCTGCTACTAAGCCTTTGCCACAGTTTATGCATACGCACCACTGTCATAGCCTTGCATGAGCACACTTGAATGTTTATCCCGATTTATGTTTTTGCCTGAGATTGTGGTGAGAAATTTGTAGGTACGCTGTCAGGAGCTAAGCTCTCTGGAGCTCTGTGACTGATGACTACATCATAACATGTACCTACAGTACAGTACTGTAGTCAGCAAGCTTGCAGCTTGTCTCATACGTTTATATCTGATTTTTTATCCTGTCATCGACGCATAATTGTTCGATGGTAAAATTTGATTTGAGGGGGATGTGTTTTGAGACCAAAAACTAACAGCTGAAATGGCTCACTTTGTTCAACAAATATGGTGCTGTAACCCATTTTCCAGGAACTTTTATCTCGAATTTGTAAGGCTTCATACCAGAATCATTGATAGATTGTCGTAACTTGTGAGCCCGCTATCGTTCCTTTGTGTTGCCGCAATCACGACGGATAAACTGTCCCTAACAGCGAGGTTGGGTGAAGAGGAGGATCGGCCACGTAATAATTGAATTTTGTTTTGAGTGACCAAAACTCTAAACTACTTAAATAATCCGACCAAGCTGTCAAATATTATTTCTGACAAGATCCTGAATGCTAAACGTGTTAGATTTTCTAGTATTCCTTATTGACGTAAAGGACCTTTGGCTAGTAATAATTACTTAATCCGTATCATTTTCTTATGTTGAATGCTTCAGAAGTTTGTTCAAGTTTTGGTGTTTGGAATTTTATTCATTGCTTGCTTTTAATATTTTCTTCGTGAGAAAAGGGACTTTTTAATTATGGCCTTAGCTTATCTGGTACCGTGACTTCGATTGCTATTATACTGATTGGGTAAAGTATAAACCTTCAGAACGAATGGAATCGTCGACACGCCCCAAAAACTTTATGAACTGACAGGACTAAAAACATCCTACTAATAACTCAGTACTATTATTATTACTAGCACATGATACAGCTGCTGATACTTAACATATTAACATGTGTGCTTGTGCCTTTTAGATCAATCTAGAGTAAATAAATAGGATTTAGTACTAAAACTAGCCTAGGATACACTCTGCTTGAGTGAGTTATTCAGTTAAATACATGCCTGTGAATGTACAAGTCATGAGTGGTACCAACTTCCGAACATAAACACTGTTCATATAATTCAGTTCCCACATGGATTGCAAAATCAGATCTTTTTGCCAAAATGGGTATTATACAGTGGAATAGAAAAAGAATATATAATCATTGCTTATTTGCATCAAGCTTGTTATAAAAATACATTTCCTCAGGACGATAGTACATTTCCCACCCATTTTTATACAATTTCAGTGTCCCTGAAGAATCAAAATACCCTCCGATGGTCAATTTCCTGGGAGGAGCGTCCCATTTTTCCACCTTCACCGCAGATAATCCCCCTTTGTTCATGCTGTTCTAGCGGACTTAGTATTTCAATCTTTCAGTCATTTATTTCACTCGACACATGCGTAGCCAGGCAATTAACTGTTAGTGAAAGGTATATTCTTCATAAACTTACCCTTGATTGGATGTACTTTGTTGATAGATCAGCATATTGAATTTGTTTAAGCATCAGTGATGCTAATCAAAAAATCTAAAAGAGTCAAACTTAAGATTTGTGCTTTCTGTGCAGGTGTTGGTATCCAACATACCCTACAAGTGATAGACCAGTGCACCCTAATAAAGGCCAAAATTGGATATCTCTTCAGTGGCCTACCGCCGGGGGTGGGGGGTGCAAGTTGTTGCCACTCTGCTCAAAAAACAGGATATGGACCAAAATATTGCTTTTCACCCCACTTTTTTGACCAATTTCACGCCTAATTTTGGCAAAAATTAAAGTAACTTTTGGCGATTTTCGTGCGTTACACACGCATTCGTTAAATTCAGACTAAATTGCAGCAATTCACCAAGACTACTAAGAATTTTGCACCCTCTGGCAGGACGACTAGGGAATTTTGCCCCCTCTGGATTCACCTTCCTCAGTACGCCACTGCATATCTTAGTTATTACGCTATGTATGAACACTTCTACAGTAACACATTTCTAATGTTTTTTCTGAGTGTTATCAGTTAAATGGATTTGTCCGGCATTGGCATTTAGCTCAATCGGAGAATTTGGAAATTGGATTACCCGATAAATGCCAGCTAGACATCACCCTTGAGAGACCCAATATATTGGCTGGTGTGTGCTTGTTGGACATTAACAATTTTTTCTGAAAATTAGCACTATAGGGTCAATTGTCCACGCATTTCACTTATTGCCACCTGGGCATTTCCTAGAACAAACAAAAACAAAAAACTGCCGATTGTTACACAGACCTGGGGCCCCTCACTTGCTAAGTTTAATTGATCAAAGTTTTAAAACCTTTTAAGAGTTAAGCTCTTGGCAACACAATTTGACAACTGATAGTAGACTATGCAAGAGCGTTACATAGGGGGTACTGACATATAGGAAAGAGGTGCAGGTATATTTTCAGCCTTTAGACCCCCTTTTTGCACTCCAATAGTTGTCCTTAAGGGTACCGGTTTGAAGCCATAATTCAGTTCTTAAGGGTCCCCATCTTTGGAACATTTTGCTCAAAGCCTAAATTTTTAGCCAAATTTCAGTTCCCAAGCCTGCAAATTATCTCCAAATTTCAGTTCCTAAGGCCCTACATGTACTATGAGTGACAAATTTGTTACCAATCTCCAATTCGGAATTGTTGCCGCACACCATACCTGAAAGAAGTATGTAAGCTCCCCTGGGTTACCCCGTAAAAGTCAGTGCAAGAATCTTGTCCTTAGTCCTACAAATGTCCGGTTTATTTTATGTTATATGCCCTCTACTGCACAATCTCCATCTGGCGTACGGGCCTGCCCACCTGGGGGGGGCAAACTTCCAGTCTTGGGAAATTTTCCCCTTAGAGGGCTAAAAAACTGCTGATTTAGATGATTTTTGGAATTTTGCAATTTTTTTCCCAGCCAAAGTCGCCTGTTATGCCAGTGATCTCCATTGTGATCTTTGGGAAAAACTGGATTTAAAAAAATCATGTTTGTCCAGAATGAGATTTTGTAAAATGTTGACAGGAGTACATTTACTGTTGGAATAGATCCAATTTAATACTTACAACAAAACCGTGTCTAATATTAACCAAATTTTGTATTGGATCGGATCGGGGCCAATTTGATCAAAATCGGCAAAAATTGTCACATATGCCGATTCTCACCGATAATGGGTGTTTTACCAGTTTTTATGTTATAAACACCAAGCAGCCAAAATTCATCATCCAAACTTGTAGCAAATGTGGACCCCCCAATTTTTATACTTTAAAAATTTTAACCACCAGCGTAACTTCTACTATACTCACTGGGGATCATCAAACTTTAATACAATGGGGCAAATCATCAGATCGGATCGTTTAATCTCTAAGGCTGGTATCTGAAAGGAGACAACTTTGGACCTGGGTTTAAACCAGTGTAAGTCCTACAAGAGGGGACCTTTTTTTTTCCTTTCAAATACTGTGAAAGTTAAATGTAACGGGTGAGAAAATTCCTCATGGATGGGCTGGAACAGCCATCCATGATGAATTTCTCACCCGTAGCAAGAAAAAGTGTACAAGCACACTTTTAGATATGTTGTAGAAAAAGGTCCCCTCTTGTAGACTAACCCTGTCTAAACCCAGGTCTAAAGTTATTTTCCCTTTCAGAATACCATCCTAAATGTTCACTCTTGATCATTATTTGTTTTACTCTGGTTTTGCCATAAACTTTAAAAAAAAAAGACACAGCTGTAGGATTTTAACCTATGGATCATAAAAAAACCTGTGTTAAATGTTTTAAAACCAATTGTTTTATTCTATTTGTTTTACACAGATGACACATGATCATTTTGGAACCCCAACCCTAGCATCCCAACACTATGGAGACACCTTCCCCCAATATCAGAGGCAGAGCGCGCAGCCAACTTCACCAATGAAGAAATCGACTGCCTATTAGAGCTGGTGTACCAGAGTCGTGCCATCCTGCTGGCACCAACCACAAGGCACACAACATGCGACATAAGCAAGTTCATGGCAGCAAATCGCTGATGATGGTCACTCTGAATGAGACAGGTTGGTGGCAAAGAGATTCTACTGATTGTCCAGAACAAAATGAAAGAATTTACTGGTATGGTTTTAAAGCCACTTATCCGAGATTTTTTCAGGGTCACAATCACCGGCCCCCCTATTTTTTCATCATGTATATTTTTGATGTTGATTGGAAATTTATCAGATTTGCTAAGCATAATACATCATTTTCAAGCATGACGATTTTTATGCTTGTTTTAACTAATAAAAGTTGGGATCCGACTTTTTTTAGGTCTAGAACAGTGTAAATGGCATCTCAGACTGCTTAGAATGTCTTTGGTGTCTTTTTTTTCACAAGAACTGTAATATAAGGTGTTGATATATGACCTAACACTAGCAATTTAGAGACAAAATGGGCATTTTGAAACTTTGGAAAAAATGCTGATATAGTCCATTCATCTATCTCCGTGCAGTGATTCATAACCTCGACTCGCTTTTATGCACGCGTTAAGATTTGCCGTCTTTGTGTGCGCGCGCGTAAAAACGCTGTCGCTTACCAACTCCACACGGTTTACTAGCTGTTTACTGGCGACCATCTAATCTCGCGCTGACGTCACTGCACGGAGGATGGGAACTGAAGTATAGTGGCTTGAGGATTTTATTTTTTTCTCAGTGCTTCAATAGCCCTTGTAATTCTATGTGTAAATAATATCTCATTCCACAGATATGCAAAGCAATTTGTTGACAAACATGATTTAAGGTAGATTATGAAAAATAAAAATTTCCAACAATACTGGGCCATGTTAAACTGCTATGATACTTCATGAGAGCATGATCCAAAAGAGTTATTTGTTGGGTAAAATCAAAATTCAGTTTTTCGTTTCGAATGTACTTTGTGGTCCATTTTCTGAAGCTTCATTATTCCTGAAAATCTGATCAGAATTGGCCATTTTAGTGTTGCCTTAGAACAAGAAATACATGCTTAATTGGCTATACCTCAGATTCAATATCAGTGATACACGATGAATTTAGCTTGATCATATGACTATTCTTTCAAAACCAGGAAAAACTACATTGTAGATTAGATCAATTTTGAAATAATAAAACATTCAAAAAAACTAAAAAATCAATAAAACTTCAATTCAAATTACAATTTACAAGAAAAGACAGTCCATAAAAATTTGTGCATGTTTGGTTTCATTTTTAATAGGGAAAATGAAGTAAGTTCAGGTTTAAAGAAAAAGGAGAAAAAAATCTGACCGACCGACCAACTGACCCTAATACTTTTCCTATTAGTTACGGCGAACAAACAGATTTTGTAGGTCCTACCAACAGTCTCAATTCTCTTTGTCCAGTTTTTTCTACAAAGCATTTCTGATCAAGTTGCATTGCTCTCCTCAACGCGCGATGGCCAAGCAGGACATGAATGCCAGTAGAGACTGCCAGAAAGAACAACTCTCAAATTCCACCAGTATCACTTACCGCAAAGAGTCATTCAGATAAAGACCGACCTCCTTATTTCAACCCGTCAGAGGACCATCCACGGGGGTGCTTTTTGGTGCCATCTCATTGCTGAACACGGGTCCCGGAGACAAGGAGATGAGAGACATCAAAAGACACCCTGATGAGTTGGAGGGAGTGGATGCAGATACAATGAGTTAGCATCTACTCAGGTGACTGAAGACAAACTTTCACTGCAGATTTTAAACTCTTAAGACCATGTATAGGTTCTTAACTGCAGGTTCAACTCAAATATGGTCACAAGCATATGGGGTCACAAAACCTTTCCCCTATAAAAAAATACAGCAAGTAAACTTGTGCCGAGCTCCTACCAAGATGGCAGTATAACAAGTTGGTTGGTTAGCACACATAACTGTAGCAGGAAATGAAAACCTAACCAAACTGGAACATACCTTCAATGACCTTTTTGACCTTGGTCCATGACCTTTGACTCATCCACATATGAAGGAATCCCTAACTGACCTTCACCTCATTTTGTAATAAAAATCGGATGATTCAGCCAAAATTTATGGGCGAGATGCGTCGAGCCCATCTTTTAAACTCATAGCAAACCAAGACATATTGGGTGCATCAGCCATTTTATCATTATCATGCGTAGGAGCCGATATTATCGCGTATCGGACACCTCAAAGCAAGATCTTGGATAAAATTGGATTCTTTAAGGCCAATACCCAAATTTAGTGTCAAGTCTATGAGTTTGAAAAAAAAAAATATTGGGCGAGACGCATTCTCGGAGCCCAATATTTTTTCATCTCATACGAGAGCAATAAATTTGGGTATTGGGCGAAACAAGAATCTAATTTTATCATTATGCTTTGAGAATCTTGTGTCCCATATTACTATACACAATTCATTTAGCTTGGCCAGTTCATGACTTGGGCCAACACCCCGGGGGCCATATGTCTTGTCAAAAAAACAATCCCCTGTCTACACCGTCACATCTTCAGATGACGATTTATTGACGATCTGATGGGCTTTTAAATAGAGATTCCAGTTTGTTATTATCTCCGTTCGTCGTGGCGGACGGTCAACAAATTTGTTTCACTTCAAGATTTCCTTCCGCGAGTTGCTCTTTGCCTACCAAAGACGAGTACAACAAGTTCTGGCCACCTTGCTACTGTACTGACACCGGATCAAGCGATTACCTTGTCAGCTTGTGCTTTACCTGACCTGAAAATCTTTACTATACTCCAACAGCGCGGCTGACTCTCCCGGTGTGGGCACTATCCACATCTTTAATCAATCTATTTCTTGTGAATCTACTTTCCACCAGCAGAAGAATTAGCCATTCGCAAGGTGAAAAAAAACAAACGCGTCGTGACATGATCGATTCAAATTGACCTGACATACCGGAATTCATGTCACACGCTACCATTGAACGCTACCTACTTCCGTGTTACATAATTTAGCCTATCCTTGGCCGTCACGCGGCATTATGCCGTGTTATTCGACGAACATGGCGGCCACCGTAATGAATCCACATGGTTTACCTAGTGGGTTCGTGTACGCATCGGCTTAATACTACTCGGTTACCAGGTTGCACGACATAACTGCATTACGAATGCGTTCTGTTAACTTCAATGAAAGTTAAGGGGATGATCCAAGTGGTTGCAGTATTTGACATCCAAAGTTTCGAGAAAGTGTAGATTATTGATAAGTGTTGTTTTTATTGGTTTCCCAGCATGTGTATAGTAATATAGTACGGAAGATTCTCAAACATATATGGTTTTAAATCGGACTTAAAGTTATTTTGAACAAGACATGAAAACAAAAACCTAACCAAACTGGGACACACATAGCATCAATGCACCATCTTTTGCAAATCTCCCTACTGCTTTAAAGCCAGGGAATATAACATTATGCCAAAGACACTCTATTTGCACAAGTTATGTGAAAAATATTTTTTTAAAAATGGCCCAACATCATTAAACAAAAGCTATGTACTCTTCATGATTTCTGACATAACATTTGTTTTTGGCCTTAGACAACCTCAAGTCGGCTAAAATTTATCAATACACTTGTATTATAAAATATTTAAATTAGGAATATTCACACAATCCTGCTCTAAATGTGCCATTCCTTCCATTGAGTAATGAATTTTTAAGGAATAGTTGCAATGGCCCTTCCTATGACACAGAATATATGTGGTAATCGGCGTGAGATACCTTTAAATTCCAGGTTCATTATGGTAATTGAATGTTTTTTTTCTGTTGGGGGATGAATTGATTGAATTGTGAATAAAAACATCAGACATTGTTGAAAATTGCATTTAAAAATGTTTATTATTTGGAATTTAAAAAAGTGCAAATGGTGCCCCTCACGGATGTGCCATCTCTCTGTCTTTGGCCAGACTCCTGATATCTAATGTTTCTGTGGGGGGTTCGCCACTTCTCGCCGCCAGCGATTTTGTTTTGCATTCCCAACATATGCCGGTTCCAATTCTTACTCCTGTGTAGAGAGGCAGAGTGAGGTAAAGTGCCCTTGCTCAGTGCACAAAACTT